>JAHWFP010110676.1:0-14045 GCA_023313725.1 Lithobius niger
CCAGCGACGCGCTACGAAAGTAAATGGACAAAGAAACAAGATGCGATGACGCAACCCAAAAGATGAGCCACAACGCTGTCTCCAATGCAACACAGGTTGTTTCCAATCGCTTTTCTTCATTTTTGTCGAACGAGTAACTGAGGATGTCCTATAGTTATTTAATACACAACTATATTTTTAAGCTTTCTCTGTTTAAATAGAACTATGTTAGGAATGAAAAGCCCTCAATTGGTTTCCGACATGCGTTAAATTAATGATGTCTGCAATGAACCTAAAGTGAGCTACGGTTAATTAGGCCTGTTACTTTTAATTAGTCTAAGCTAGCATTACCTACTCGAAGCACAAACTTCAAATGCCAAACGAGTTCACCATCAATAATTCACACACCGAACTATACTTGACTAACGAAGTAATGGCTTTAATAAATCAATGAAAGTGAGAAATTTATAAGTTGCTGTAAAAATTACAGCACCCGATCGATGGCCGAGTCATGGTCGTAAACTATCTGGGCCGACCTAACAACAATGTTAAGGGGTAGACAAAATGGCTGCCACGACTGGCCCATTTCTTCGAGGTCTGTTTGGGAATTTGGCAAGAAATCGCATCGATGAATCATTGATTGGTGAGTCGCGACATCTATTGTCAGCTAGTAGCGGTTTTCAAAATAATTTAATTTTAAGTAGATTTTGCGTGACGAATTTGTATTATCTATAAAAGTGTATACATAAATAGTTTTTAAAGTTATCACTCAGCCATAGTTAAGTCGTATCTCTGCGCTTGGAATAAATCGCGACACGTTCTTGTGTCCAGAAAGTGCTTCATGGGAAGGAACGTTGGCGTTCTTTGTACTGCAAGTGTAGCCCTCGGGCGACAGAATGCGGCAATAGGACAAATCAATCGGATCAGTGTGGCGCTTTCGGCGGCCATTTTGTCCATTAAGCCAGTTGCGTATGTTATTTTTCACCTCAGATCCGGCCGGTACTGTAGTACCTAGACCGAGAACATGGAAGAGCTGTTTTTGTGTCACGTGAGCGAGCGATGGGGCATGAGAAATCCAGCCACTAGTGCCACCATGCTACAGTTAAGCTATTAAGAAATCGAGAGCAACGAGACCAAACGCGTACTGAAAACCAAACGCTGCATTGTGGGAAAAATTATGTAACGTAACTCATTTCTTTAAAAAAATAAACTGTTTTAAAACGAAGAAGTTTTATGAAGTTTTTCAGTTATACTAGCGGAGTCGCCCGCTTTGCTCGCTCATTCCGCGTCGTCTCACTAAGCTCGAGGATATTTCTTGCTACAACACTTATGCTGCTGACAAGCCATCCTGCACCGAAAACGATCAAGCAAATGATCCGAACACCAGGAACCACTCTAGCTTTTAATTTTTGCTAGTACAACACTTACACGGGTTTTCTTGTTTCACGTATTTTAAGAAATTTTTCTGTGAAGCCATCTCCTTTAACGAAGAAGTTTTACCAAGTTTTTCAGTTGTATTTTAATTAAAGACTCAATTAAACAACACTCCAGAAAAAGTAGGAATGGAAAAAAAAAGTAGGAACTGTGCGACCCCTGCATGATTATGTGTGACATCATAAACTTAGTGAACCCCCTTGTCAGCAAATGTCACAATAACTGAGCAATAATTTGAGCTTTTATTATGGCTTTGAGATCCATAATAACCGCTTGATGAATAGCTACGTAGCTACGGATTTCACACGGAATAATGCTTGTGTGCCGTGCTATTCCATGCCATGCGGAATGCTGACGGCCGCCTCTTCGACAAGCGGCCGGCACGGCCTGGCTTGGCTCGGCACGCGTTAATGATTCCGTCTGAAATTCGAAAGCGCGCCGTGTCGCGCTGGAAATGCTAAGAATGCTTCATTGTAGTTCAAAATGATACCATCAGTTGTGGTCGAAAAAGGCGAGGCCTAGGCCACGAGCAGCCATTTGTAATTTAAACTGTCTGAAATCAAATCGCGCTGCTTATCTGGAAAATGCTAAAGTGGCTACTGCGGCCAGCCACAGCCCAAGACGAGTTGTATCACTACATTATGCCCAGGAAACGTTGCTGTCATTAATGGAAAGGGTGCCATTACGTGACGTCATGAATGTGGGCTCCCCCTCCCACCCTTTTGTGACGACATTTGAGGGCGGCCCCCTTCGGCCATCTCGGTTGCTGTCCGATTTCTCCACAATGGCCATCCGAATTCCAATCCGAATTTGTGCCCTCCATCTTTTTCAATGAGCAGTCGTTTCTGTCGTGAATGGGAAGAGGCAGGGGGTTTTAAAACCCTTTTTGTAGCAGGGGGCCATAAGAGAGGGTTTTTGTCGATGTCCTCCAATAGCCTACGAATAGCGCTTGTTTGGAGCTATCTGCCCCCCCATACAAATTCTGAATCGCGACAATCCGCTTACACTAAAACGCAGATTCGAAAACAGCCTTTCTGCCTGAGCGAGCTGCACTGCTGCTGCTTGCCTGCGTTCGGTTATCCGATCGGAATAATCGGGATTAGGTCTCTCGTTTCGCAACAGCGAAATACACTCCGGCTTAATGTGTTCCTTTTTTTTTTTTACTGTTTAGTTTTTTTTTGTGTAACCTTCTCCGTATCCCATCGGATAACTGAACAGAGTCGATTTACTTGGAACTTGACGTAGAAACGGAATTAGAATTTGCTTCGTTTCAAAAAAGGTGGGAAGATAGTATTGTGTATGGCGTAAGGGCGGGTACGCAACAGCGTTTTCTGCCTCACGAGAAAGCTATTTGCCTCAACATTAAAGTGGCACTATCGCCGATTGAAATGCGAACGAAAATGCCGTGGCGCCATCTAGCGACATTGATATTGTTAACCTTTACAGCTTGCTCGCAGGTGCACGAGGATGAACCAAATCTTCACTCGATAATTGAGGATGTGTTGGCTTGTTTGTTTCGTTAAAAGAAATGCCATTATGCATTCCTTCGCTTGGTGCAAGCAAGAGCTAGATGGTACTACACAGCGCTAGATGTTGTCGGAATTCGTCTGCTTTCAATCGGTGATAGTGCCACTTTAAGGCGCGGCTTGGTAATTGACCAGTCCCGGACTGGCCATAGTGCCAGGGTGCCAATGACACATGGGCCCTCCCGTAGATTCATAAGGGGGCCTTTTAAGATTTTATAGTTAAAAGTTAAATTTCTGTTATTCATGAATTTTTTTTCGTTGTGATTTCCTGGTTGGTCTTAAAATCTGAGTCCCTTTTCTGATCATTTCACATCTCATAAAAAAGTTGGGGAAGGAAAAGTCCGGGGGAAGGAAAAGTCATTTTTGGACCTAAAAAAATGACACTTTCAGCAGTCAAAATTTCTAAAAACACCCACATTTTCCTTACGACTAATGGTGATTTGTCGGAGCGGAGTGCTACTTACGATTTGGGTACAGGAAGTCATCTGCAGACAGTCAAAATAGGCATACGAAAAGTTTATTTTTTGTGTGTGTATGGAGGAATATTATTTTGGGACCATGAGTGGGGAGGTCAAGAATTTTTTCAGGGTTTTGATGGAGAAGGTCATTGAAAATTTGGTGGTCACCTTTTCATTTGCTCCCTCCTCTCTTCCCCCCCCCCCCCGACCATAAATAATGACCGGTCCCTTATAAGTTCGCATAATTTCACACCCTTCCCGGATTGGGTTTGGGGGCCTCTTTAAAACATGGCACTTGGGCCTCATGGCTGCCAGTCCGGGCCTGTAATTGCCTGCATCAGGGCGCGTTTATGCAACCATTCGCCTTTGCATTCTCGCAGCTACAAGCTAGAAATCGTCTGAAATTCCAACATGGCGGCGGTTTTAGCTCTGCCGGCTCGAAACGAAAACAGTCAATAATGTGAGATCAGAAGCGGTTGTGGAAATTGTTTCGTCATGTGGAAATTTTTTATCTTATTGTCACGGGTTATAAGACTGCAGGCATTTGCTCAAAACGATGTCTGTCGGATTTAGCTGATGCGGGTAACTTTGTTACCATGGCAACGTCGCCTGTACGATTCAATTCTAGCTGCGAGAATGCAAAGGTGAGTCGTTGCGTAAACGCGCCCTCACGCGCCCATCACTAGCACTAACATGTTCCCGACTTAAAACGACAGCTTCTTTTAATATAGTTTATAGTGATAGTTTAAACTATGCGCAATGGCTGTTTGCCGTGACGTCACCATGAGTTAGGCAATGACAAACGAGAACAATGGCTGATTGGCTGTCTGATTGGACTAGCCCGGTCACGTGATATGCACGTCACAGCAAATAGCCATGGCGCGTGGTATAGTGTATTACAAGTGTATTCCCCTCATAATTGTGTTTTTTTTTCTTTTCTTTTTTAGGTAAGAACACTTCCATACGTCTGTGAAAATTCCTATACCCTTTGACGGAATTTTACCTACGATTGTAAGTAGCAAAACAAAAACAAAAATAGTAAACTTAAGTTACTTCTGGATTAGGTAATATCCCTTTTCAACAAATTGATAGATTTGACAGATTTCTGAATTTTTGGTATTTTAGATGTGTGTAGAATTTAGGATAAATCCCCTTAACAAGCAAATCTGTGCGAAAAACATCAACACTTTTTTCGTGCAAAAAATATAAGTGTTTGTACTGTGACAGCTATTTTCTTTTTTAAGGGAGGCGGGAGAAGTAGGTCTCCCTTACACCCAAAAAATCTTGAGGAGTACTTAATTCAAGATTTGTGTAGTAAAAAAACAGATTTTTCAGTTTAGCACGTACCTAAGCACGTTAACTAATTTAATTCAGTTAGCCTGTACTGTGTAGTGTACATTTAAAACTACTACCCTTTCTTCTGAGTACTGCCACTCTAGCTACCAGAATTTCTCTGTAAACCAACCATATAGAGTAAGTAGGCAATGGTAAAACTGTCGCCGACTGTATACTTACAAAGCCTTTACCGTAGTATGATAGAACACTCACCGCAGCTCAAAAAGGGAATTAGAAAGTTTAAAAAAAAAATAAAAACCTAGTGACAAATGTTGAAACGATTGTGACGTTTGATGACGCAATTATGGTTACTTACCAGCGTCTCGCGAACAACGACGATATGTGAGTATCAGTGCTGCAAGGTTGAGCAAGACTATCACGAGAAGTAGAAATTACCCATTAAGGATTGACACACGCAAGTCGTTATCAGCATTGTTTATTGTGACAATACCTTCCACAATCTCCAATCCAATTCAACGCAACTTGCGATTGTTTGGATACTGATGCGTCAACACTATATTGACGTCACGATTGTAGAAAAAAATGGCGGTCGCCGTATTGGGATTTTTCATTCACTATCTCCCAAAACTGTAATCAGAACTCGGCAAACCGAACAGAGTGTACTCTACGTTTCTGCCGAGTGATTTGTTGAGCGATTGTGTATCCTGAGTAGCCAAGCAAGTAACAGCATCGCATTACATCAGCAGAGTCAAAGTATTACGTCGTTTTCATTCAAGACAATTTTGGAATGTTCTCTAGAGTTTCGTGAGTTTGATTATAGCTTTTGAAGCTGTTTAAGAGACTGGCAAATACTACAAATAGGGGGAGGTGTGGAAGTGAAAGCCGAGATGATTTATGTGCGTGATTAATTTGTAACGAACTCCTTGTAAGGTTAGGACAGTCCACCTGAATCCAAGCCTGGAATAAGAGAAGCCGCCATGTTTAAAAAAAAAACCTCGGCATTAGAAAGTAATGATATCATCAAATGAAGGAAATGCTACCAAGAATAACGCTACTGACCAATAAACTTGGCGCATTGCCTGCTTCTTTACTTTCTTTTGTCAGGAATGATTAAAATTACCTGAAAAAAATTATGGAGAATAAATCCCAGTGCAGCCGAAATCTTGAAATTGAAAGGGGAAGGGCAGGGATGAACAAAACAACTGAAGCGGGATGCGCTGATTGAGTGAGCGAAGCAAACGAAATCGGCGTTTGTTGGGCAGTGTTCAAAATGGGATTGAAGAAGCTTAAGCACGTGAAGCATTGTCACACACTAGACCGAACCGTGTCAATTTGGTTCAAGTAACGGCTAATTCAGCAATGGCAAATTTGAAAATTATCAACGTGAAAATTTGTAGAAATAAAATTCCTCCAATATAAAAAAGGTAGAGGTAAAGACAAGACGGTGTGACCGTTTGTACGTTCACAGTTTTATGAAAGTTGCGATATCCACTCAAACCAAAACTGAACCCGCCAAATTTCCACAAAAGGATCGGATATTGAAGGTAGTGATATCATTCAACCAGGAAAGGCCGCCACTGTTAATCCTATTAGCGAACTTAATCTCACTGATTAATACTGTGGACGTTAAATAAAAACTTGAAGATGGCTACCGCGAGTAGCGATGTTCTAGTTTTCATTTAACTTTCGAACTTTTAACATTTAACTTTCGAACTTTCGGAGGTTTGCGGATCTGGTCGAACCCCTGGAAAGGGGACCTTGGCAAAGTCCCCGCCAGGACTGCCGGCCAGGGTAGCGTGAGAGGCTACCATGCTCCTTCAGTGGCTATGGGATGTATTCTGGCAAATTCTGGACAATCTTTCGGCCCCGACGATGATCGGAGGTTTCCCGGGTCGAATCCCTGGGCTGGCACCTCCCTTTACCAGATTTCGTCTTCTCTAAAAAAAAATCTGGTAATGTTCAAAATTGAGCCGGTTCAGCCATACAAGCATTAATTGCTTCGGCTGACATAAGGCTCGTCAAATTAAATAATAAAAAAAAAACTATTAGTCGGTGCAATTAACTTCGCTAATAGGGTTAACCTTGGCGGCCTTTCTCTGGTTGAATGGTCTCACTACTTTCAAAGGCTAATCCTTTTTGAAAACTTGGCGGGTTTTATACCAGTTTTGGGTGGACTGTGTAAACGCCAATGTCTGAGCCATCCAGTTCCAAATTCAACATGCTTCCTCGTGACATACATTAATAATGGTATCATTCCGTGGGCCAAATTACATTTTATGAGAGCTGGCGTGAGCAGTAATAGTGTTATGTCGGTATAGGTACAAGTTAGGGGTTAAGCTAAATGTTAGTTCGTTCACATCGTGCACTTTGTTTACGTGTATTGCGATAGCTTTTTGGATAATTGTACACAAAAGCTTATCAACGTAGCAGATACAAGGACTAAAATGACGTAATTTGAGTAAACACACGTCCACTCATGTTAACTCAAAGTACACGCTCGCAGGCTTTCCTGTTTATAGGATTCTAGCAAGGGTGGAGGCGTCAAAGAATTTTAAAGACGCGGGCAATGCGCCAGTGCTGGTTAATCGGGTTAACAAGGAAACCCCCCTCGTTTAAATTGACGAAAGAGTTACGCAGTGCAGCTCACGTAAGCAATCATGATGGAATTTTCATTAGCGTATGCTTTTTCCTATGAATTTCCAGATTTTCCAGACTTTCCATGTTTTAGTTTAGCCTTACTTAAAGCTTAAAATGCGCAAAACAAGCCTATAATTTTGAACTGGGCTACTTGTTAGAGAAATAGCGGTAACTTCCAAAACTACAATCAGACTTTACAAACTCGACACAGTGTTCCGGAAGTTTCTCCTAAGCAGAAGTGACGTCATACTTCCGATGCGACTGATGGGTTTTTGGAATCATCAGACTCAATGGGCACCAGAGAGGTTGGATTTGTTGAGGCGCACGTGTGAGGCATCCAACATGGCCGACGTCGTAACAACACTACATTACGATCGACGCCATTTTTTTCCAACAAAAAGTTAACGTTCCAAAACGATCCAAAGTGACGTCAAAAGGTTGGGCCAACAGCTTCCAAACAGTCGCGAGTTGTGCTGGGTTCGATGGGTGGGTTTGGATCGTGAAGCAGTTAGATTGGAGAGTAAAGAGAGGTTTGGCCTCTATTTCGAATCGATCTAAAAGTCCGGTGTGTGAAGGAGTGGTTGTACCGTACCGTGCTTGAGACGTGAGGAAAAGGAAGGGTGGGGGGGGGGGGGAGATTTGACGAAGGGTGGGGGAAGAGAAGGGTAAATGAAGGGTTTCGGGCGTAACCGGGTCTGTTGGAAGGGCGCGTAACTCAGCGTTCCACCGCGCGTGGATGACGTTGACGACGTGGCGCGCGCGGAAAACGAAATAAATTACGTCATGCGGGCCAGACTGGTTCCACCCATGCGCAGTGCACTAATAACGGCCTCGTTAAGTTTTAGGCTGTCGCTGTAATCCACGGGTATGTTCCACTTCCGTGTTAAAAGGGGTGTGTAGTAGCGAGACGGGTTTTGACATAGTTTGTCATAAACGGATGATGGGGGCTAATAAAAGTGCAATTTTAAAATTCAGACTTATTTTAGTAGTTGAAAACACCGGTAACCAGTTGACACCAAAACAACAACACAATACCACCAACGAAGAATAAACATAGTTCGACAATTAAATTTTCGGAGAAAACTCCAATCTTCTTCCCCAGAATTAACACTAAAACTACGAAAAATGTATTCACATCACAACATCGTTCGTAGAACTAATTTTTTTCGTAGTTTTGGTGTTAATCCTGCAGAAGGAGATTTGAGTTCTCCGAAAATTTAATTGTTGAACTGTGTTTGGTCTTGGTTAGTGGTATTGTGTTGTTGTTTTGGAGATATTTTAGTAGGCTAGTCCCGGGTGTGAAAAGACATTAAAAGAGTATTTTTTTTGTGAAAACGTCACACCGTATACTATGAAAATTCATTATAACGTTGAAGAAATCATAGTATTTACACTGATTTTCACAAAATCAAGATATCACAACATATCCTCGCAAATTTTCGACGATCAGCAGTTCCTGGAGATGAAACTACACAGGCGATCGTCTTCTTCAGGCTCACTATTTCAACAGTTTGCAAACGAACGTTCGTCTGCTGACACTTGAAGCGTGAGCGTGGCCTCCGGAATTTGTTGGGTTGGTTGCCCATTTTTCTCTCAGCAGCTGATTGAGTTCGCCACGCATTAGAATGCTAATTTCCGGGTTTGAGGGTCCCTAAATATTCATCAGCACAGCCTTCTCTCGGTTATGGTGTTGAATAGACAGGGATTTAATGATTGTTTTTTTTTCCCGCAATCGTTGCTCGCAACAGATTTCTCCATTGTCAGTTGTAGACTACGCGCATGAATCATTCAATCCGTTCTGCTGTGCCTTCCAAAACCGCCTTCGTAATCCATCAAATCACAAACGGTTTGTCTTAGGCCTATTTGTTATGTCGGCAACGGCGTGTGGCGTCACACCTCGACGCAACTGGTAGATTGGCTAAAAATTGTAGGACGCATCAGCCACAACAATCCGAAGAGCATCTATAGCGTTTTTACGTGCGCCCGAAATAAGAGCTTATCGACTAACCGGCTGGATCTGTAAGTCGAGTCAGAATATGACGTAATTTCCGTTCAACAGACACGTTTGGAAATAAGGGTATAAAAGCAAGATTACGAATCGAAACGTCTATTCTGTAATAAATATACAAGCAAGTGGTAAGTAGTTTGGTGGGCGCTTGTCTCTCTGTTATCGGACGTTCAAAACGATGTGTTGAATTTGTTTTGTTTTTGGAGGTACCAGACTCTCTCCAACAGCTTACAGTTTTCCTAGACTGGATTGGTGGATTCAGAAGGTCCTGTCTGTATTACATTCAAGGCCTGCTGAGTTCGAATCTTTGCTGGAAACGGCTGAGTTATCTCAAGTGGCTTATGCAATGACATCATGATGAGGATCCTAGTTACTTGCTATAAATAATAAAGCCAGGAAATAAACCAGTTGTAATCATTACTACAAGCATGTGAAGCCAAGTATATAGAAGGAGCAAAAACGCCATGTTCGCCACGGAGCAAGCATGGAGAGATAGCTTACAAGGGGCACCGGAGGTAAAATGGAGTTCTACCTAAATTCTAAGTTCTATGCTAAATTCAAGAATTACGATAAGTTCTATGTAAACTGAGCTAATTGAAATTCTACGCTAAGTTCTAAGAACTGTGCTGAATTCTATGTAAACTGAGGTAAGTTCTACGTAAATTGGGCTAAGTTTTATGCTAAGTTCTAAGTATTACGCTAAGTTTTACGTAAACTGGGCTAAGCTCTATATAAATTCTAAGATAAGATAAAAAGCCTTCCGACCACATGCTGTAGTCAAACACTGTTTACAAAGTCAAATTTTCAAACTACATGGAATTCTTTGCATTACTAATACTACAGAATAAACAATAAGCATAAAAATGCCAATACATAAAGAAGATAACATTAAGTTTCCTCCTACCTTACTGCAAACCAGAGCGTTAAACTTAATACGACAATTCCAAATTGTATGCTAAGTTCTGTGTTCTGTTCTGTTCTGAGATACGCTAAGTTCTATGTAAACTGTGCTAAGTTCTGCGTGAGACGTTTTGGTATGTTCTCGAGCATCAGGAAGCATGCTACGTAGTTAACAACATTTTGGCTACACATAGGGCAACCATACAATCTTAAGGCTTTTCCCTAGTGTTGGTGAACATCTATCTATCTTTACGACTTTTACGTCATTTCGTCGTCCAATGGAACCACCACATCAACCACATCCACTTAAACCAAACCACTAAAACGCAATACACGCCCCCATCCACCCCTGAGAAAAAATAAACTCTCTCCGAACTCATCGTCCAATCAACAATCAGTCACGTCCGCGGTGCGAGAACACCGACGGGATTACGCGGGATTTACACGTCGGACATTGCAAAGCTGGGCTTCCTCACAAAATGAGGTAAAACGGTGTGCGAATGGGATTGTGGGATCGGTTCAGGCAATAGGCATGCAAGAACGGGAATGGTAGGCAGACAGTATAGGGAAATACGGTGGTCAGAGAGGATCAGAGGTAATCCGTGCGCCTTGCCGATATTAGGTGCCGAGATAGCCAGGAAGAACTAACCGACAAAATTAAGAGAATGGGCCCTGGGATTAGACGCTTGCTACGTGGACGGAACTGCAGGGGGGGGGTTCGGCGTTATGAAAAGAAGGTGAGATTAAGTCGCTAATTCCAACAAGAGCTGGAAGCCTTTGTGAGAGATTAAAATAATGGACAAAATCTTCAGCTCATGTCAATTTTGGCCGTCCAACCTGAGTGGGGAATGGCTGCTGAATCATAATTATTATTTTGGAGAGAAGAAAAGTATGGGATTATGCTGACATCCCTGGCTTTTGTTTTGCTTCTAAAAGCTGAGATGAATTCGAAACGAAGTGAATCTTATCAGACACATGAAACAATAGGACAATAGGACAAAGAAGCATAAGAACAACAAACTAGTGATAAAAAGGACTTAGCGACCTATGGAGGAGGGAAAGACCTAATCTGAAAGGTCATAAGGTGATTTACATTTGTTTGTTACAATGATAGACCTTTTTAATACAAAAATGCCTATTATTGTAATAAAACAAATGTAAATCACCTTGTGGCCTTCATTTAGTCCTTTCCTCCTCCATAGGCCGCTAAGTCCTTTTTATCACTAGTCTGTTGTTCTTATGCTTTGTCCTTTGTATTTTTGTATATTCATACAAAAATAACAATTAAAATGCGTTGTGTATAGCATTTTGTACAATAACAAACGACTATAGCGGCTACCTGGTCGCATCCGGTCTTCTGTACAGTTCTGCCACTACCAATGGTGAGGCACACCCCTATCACGCATTGCAACAGCTGTCTCTATTACATAATCTAAAAGCAGTAACCGTCAGAACTGCTGGTTAAAAATGTGTTAGCTAAAGCTAATTTTAGATTTGTGGCGTATTGTCAACTTTTAGGCCTAATTTTTATCTGGAGGTTTAATTTCGTAAGTAGCAGTTAACGGAGATTTGATTTGTATAGTACACCTATTCATTTTTGCAACACGGTGCGCCTTTGGGCACACAGTTACAGTGTTACAATATAACGCGCAATGTAGCGTATATAGATCAGTGGTAGTAGGGAAGTGACGGGAGAGACTGTTGATGAAGCCAGGAGCTGCTTGTAGCAACTTGACGTTGCCGTGGTAACATGATTTTAGGCCTAATTTTAATTTGTTAGGCCTATTTTTTAAACTGGTTTCAATTTCGTAAGTAGCAGATAGGTCTAATGGAGAATCTGGTTCGACGGTAAGCCCATTCATTCATACATCAATGCGACGAGACTATTTTAAACGAAGCTAAAATGCTTTTGTTTTTACGCCTGCAGTGTTATCCTTAGGATTTCATTCGACGATCCAATGTTATTGTTTAATTTAGTGCGTCGAAGAAGTCAATTAGCTCCAAGAAAGTAACGATGTTTTAATTTGCCATGTAATTTAACTAACTTTTGACACTGAATCTAACGTTGTAAACAATGGTCGTCAATATCTGGTACCGTTGCGAAGTTGAAAAAAGCGACGGACGGACGGACAAAGTCGTTGCAATAGTCTTCTCAGCCGGTACGGCTGTACAGAAGACTAAAAAGAATGCAGATTTACCTATTTTAGTACCATTTCTTGTCACTAGAGGCCATTGTTTAGGAATGTGTGTTAGCGTAATTGCGGTTGAAATAACTGTATTTTTCAGATGTTATAGTTTTGCCCTTTTTAATTAAATCACTTCGTGTTAGGAAAATTAAAAAAAAATTACGCATGTAAGATAAATCAGTAAACACAAATACTTTGCTAACCCCGGCGTCTTGTGGCAGCGAATGGTCATAAAAGTGGCAATTCTCAAATTCTTCCCTTCCTTCTTATTGTACTATAAAATACTGTATGGAACGGATTGTTGTTTTTGGATTTAAGATCATTAAAAAAAAGCCTTTTTTTTTTTTTGACCCACTTCTACTCAGTCCCACTAGTCACAACAACATAACACGCACCAATTCAAACACGTATTAGCAGACATACGCGGACCAATTAAAAATTCCAACTCCTATCCCCGGTTTCTTGTTTCACGATTTGTAGGAAAATAACTGTTGGAATAAAACACGAATTCGATGGTAATTCGAATCCCCCAAGTTGTTTTTTAAGCAGCCGAGAGCCAAAGTCGGTAAAAGCTGCAACAACAGGTGTTGCTAAGTACGGGAAGGGTGGCGTATGTTGGTTTAACTTTCTTTGGCTTCCATCTACTGCTGTTGTTTGTTTTTAAGGGGAAGAGGGGAAGGGGAGGGGGGCGGTATAGGGGAGCCCCTGAGGCACTGACCGGGATTCCTAATTGAAATCTGCGTTCCATCACGGTCACGAAGCGCGCGCAGCTGGCCGCCATTTGCATGGTTCGACCAAATGAAATTTTCATGTAACAGCTGCCGTGGAAAGAAAAAAAAAGAAGTAATAAAAAAAAAAAAGAATGAAAAGAATTTGAGATAGAAAAGTCGAAGAAACAAATTGAAGATTGGGAATGTACGTGGGCGTGTTGGTGACGCGCGGGAGCTCTGTCTAGGTGGTCGACATTTCGAAATTGCTGTGGGGAAAAGAAGGTGTTTGGTTTTTGATTGCGTGGTGTGCTCCTCGTTTTGTCGCTTGCCGTGTCCAGATTAATTTTATATTTCTGTGGATGCGCGTTGATTTTTTTTTTTTAAATTTCGCTGTTTGCTTTGTGTGTTTATGGTTTTCTAACTTGCTTGTTTTGCTTCTATTTTGTTCTTGTACTGTACGGAGATGGTGCAAAGCAAATAATGCAGGTCTATTGTTCAAGAACGGAGCGAGCACGACTGTTGACGATGTTTGTTCTATTCTAACAAATATGAAAAATAAAAACTCATGTGGCATTGATGGCTTCAAATTGAAACGCTTCTTAAATAGCAAATTCAACTCTGCAATTTTGATTTCTAAACTTATAAATAAAATTAGTGACACGGAAACATGGCCTCAACGTTTAAAATGCCATATATGCTGAGACCCATCTTCAAAAAAAGGTGCCAAATCTGATAAGAACAATTATCGCCCAATCTCGCTGCTACCAACAATTAACAAGATAATTGAAAAGGTCTTTGCCGACAAAATTACTAAATTAGGCAATTTGGATTCAGAAGTAAAATGAGTACAAGTGACCCACGTACAGCCATAAACGAGATAGTTTCTCAGGCATTAAATGACGGAAAACTGG
>JAHWFP010110678.1:0-23799 GCA_023313725.1 Lithobius niger
GCGCAAAGAAGCCAGGGAATGGCACAAGAAATTATGCCACCTGGCATAAGACTTTACGCCGTATGCAAAAGCAGAACCTAGTAGTGGGTTTAGAGAAAACCGTCCTTAACCCAACAGAAGAACTTTGAAGCGCGCTAGTTCGACAAGTTGCATTAAAAAAATTGGGCCTAAAAAATGAAAATTAGGCCTAAAATTATGTTACCACGGCAACGTCAAGTTGCTACGAGTCGTCACTTCCCTACTATCACTGATCTATATAGACTACGTTGTGCGTTACGTTGTAACACTATAACTGTGTGCCCAAAGGCGCACCGTGTTGCAAAAATGAATATGCATACTATACAATCCAAATCTCCGTTAGCTGCTACTTACGAAATTAAAACTGCTGGTTAAAATTACGCCTAAAATGTAAAATAGGCCCAAAAGCTAACACATTTTTAACTGACAATTGTGATGGTTACTGCATTTAGATTAATATAATGGAGATAGCTGTTGTAGTGAGTGCTACAGGTGTGCGCCTCAACATTGGAAGTGGAGGAACTGTACAGGAGACCGGTGCGACTACGCAGTTGCTGAAGCCGCTCGTTTTCCAAATAACTTCTTAGTGGTTTAAGCTAGAGGTTGGAAAATTGCACCAATGAAAAGCTGTTTCGAGTCGGTTAAAATGGTGTACTGGAATGTCAAAAACGGTCGAAATTTGTCGAAAATATGATTTTTAGCTGTTGGGATCAAGATTCAGATAAAAAAAAATTTGATCAGCGATAATTTAAGGCACCCGCACGTGCCTGTAAACTAAACGATTAATTTTGCATGGCCTTAGTTACTTTAGACAATAACACATCCATACAAGTTACTTGCTCAACCAAGCAAAGTAACCGGACGATAACATACACCATCAGGATGAACTATATATACGTAGGGTACTTACTAACCTATCTGATAACATTTTCTTTAAAAGCAGCTTTTGTTGTTGATATGGAGTGATAATGCCAACAGTCAGTCTTTCATCATTATACCTTAGGACTCCACTTATAAGGTTAACGATGAACTGTGCTTCAAGGGGATTGGTCATGTGTCTGCAAAGGTAAAAACATAGTTTTAAACATAAAAAGTTTTTACTTATCCTAAAATTACTTACCTTTTTTAACTTAGGGCTGTGCAGGTACCGGTAACGGACTGGCACCGGGTTAACAAGTTTCGGAGAAAGCACCGGTTATCGGCTTGTTTTTACCAGAATCGGCATTTTCGTTCATTAATAATATCGCATATTGTTCCCAACACTACTAAAATTTAAGCAACTTTTAAATAAATAATCTGTTCGGTTTTAATTTGGATTTGCGATCAAAATTTACTGCCTGCATCGCTAAAAATACCTCACTGAATGATTAGTACTAACGGACCTGCTCTTCGATAAAACGTAGGCAATCATTTTCTCAAGGTCCAACCAAAGGGCATACAGCTGTTCCTTTATATAAGTGTTGCGTTTGTTACACCATTAAATTATTAACATATCAACACGTTCTGCATTGTTTATTTAGTTATCGTTTGACATCGGATTGACACCAGCTTGCTATCGCTTTAGCACAGTATCGGCACCGGGTAAATTGGCACTGGTATCGAGCCGGTATCGGGAAAAATGGCACCAGCACAGCCTTACTAATTTACGTTACTTTCGTTTCGGAAATATGCTCCATGCTGTAACGTGTGTTCAATGTAGAAGCCAAACTTGAAGTAGTTAAACCTTATTTAATGCAGAATAATCATGACAAGATTTGGGTTACATTATTACGTTCTTTCTCAACACAAGAATCAACGGGAATAGAACACCGGGCTCTGAAGCCCTTGACTTTTATACGCTCCGGTCGGATCCAGAGCTCCACCGGACAACCAATCAGCTCGTGAGTTCGTTAACCAATCCAGTTCATGGTTACAAAGTGTTCACCAATCGTGGGCAACAATACTTGGCCACGTTCTCCTGCACGTCCGCTCGTGGTTTTGGCGCAAAACCTAAAAGTCCTAGCCGTTAAACAAGTGATTTTGGCGCCAACAAGTCAACCACAACACAACAGCACACAGGTAGGTACGAGGGTGAGCCAATGTCCGTTACACCCCCATACTTCAAGTACTTTTTTGGGATAAAAAAGTCTGGAAAGCACAAGTTCAATGGGAAAATCAGGAAAGCACAAGTCAAATTAGGATGCACACACATCAGTTGCAATACAGTGGCTTTGTTTTTTTTTTTTGTACCCTCCCCCTTACACAAAATGTCGGCTTAGAGCATCAGCATTGGAATTTTTCTTCCCAGCTTTATGACAGATATCAAATTCATAATCCTGGAGTGCTAGCGACCAACGGAGTAGCCTACCATTTTTTGTACCTTGATTCCTCAACCATACAAGAGGATTGTAATCAGTTAAAATTAAAAATCTTGAGCCTACAATGTAATGTCAGAGTTTATGGATCGCCCACACCACACAGCAACATTCTTTCTCAATTGTACTGTAAGCAAGTTCTCGTGGATAAAATTTCCTTGAAAGTAACAAGACTGGATGCTCATTGCCGTCATTGTCTTCCTGGCACAAAATCGCTCCCATACCTCGGTCACTCGCGTCTGTCTGAATCAAAAATCTCTTAGAATAATCCGGTGCATGTAATACCGGTTTCTTAGTGATTGCGGCCTTAAGAGCCTGAAACGCGTGTTCACACGCATCATCCCAATCTACCTTTGTAGGTTCGGATGCTTTCAATTTGTCTGTCAAAGGACTAGCAAGCCGAGCAAAGTTTGGTACGTAATGTTGGTAATAGCCTACTAACCCTAATATTGACCTAATTTCCTTCTTAGTTTTAGGCCATCCATACCGAACTGGCCTTTTTTTTTATTTATAGTTAAGTCCTGCATTCTGAACTTCCTGAAGGAATTTTAGTGTGTGATTTAGGTGTTCCCCCCATTCCTGAGATTTCACGGCAACATCATCAAGAAATGGTCCTGCAAATTCCCTTACATTTTTGCAAACCTGTTCCATTAATCGTTGGAAGAAAAAAGGAGCGTTTTTAGTACCAAAATTCATCACTAAATACTCATAGACTCCTTTATGGGTTATGATAGCTGTAAATTCTCTTGCTCTTGGTGAATTTGGGACTTGCCAAAATCCCCTAACAAGGTCATAAATCGAGATAAATTTAGCTATACTAGCTTCCTCTACCATTTCCTCAACTAAAGGCATTGGGTATTTCTGCGTTTTAGTACCATCACTCAATAGTCGATAATCTGCTACTGGCCTAGGGTCTTTATCCACCTCCTGAACAATTAGCATAGGAGAGACGCATGTGCTTTTGCTCTCACGAATAATCCCTAACTTTAACATTCTATCTAACTCAATGAGTTGTTTTTGTCTTGGTGAGTAACGGTGCAATGTTGCCTGTTTAATTGGTTCACCTGTTAACTCTAAATCAAATTCGATTAAGTTTGTTCTCCCAGGAGTTAAAGAAAATACCCTTGGTACTTGACTAAATACTTGTTTGAGTTCCTCAATCATTTGTGGGGTCATGGTACCTAAGCTTTTAGCCATGCTAATGACTTCCTCTGGACTCAAATACTCAGTTTTCCCTTCCCAGATTGGGGTTTCCTTAAATTCTTCAGGTGCTAATATGACATTTACTGTGTCAATGGCATGGAAGTAAGGCTTTAGCATATTCACATGATAAATTGCTAATTTAGTTTTTGCCTTGTTTAAAGCTATTTGGTAATTTACTTCTCCCAGCTTTTTCACTATCGTAAATGGCCCTTTCCAAAATACCTCAAATTTGTGTTTCCTGTCAGTTTTGAGTACTAATACCTCATCTCCCTCCTTATACTGCCTATCACGGGCCCCTGTATCATAATACTTTTTTGCTTTGGTTTGTGCTTTAAGTGTTGCCTCTTCTGCTAATGCCCTACTGTTTTGAAACCTATTTAGCAAGTTATACACATGTTCAACTACTGTAACATTTACATCTTCATCCTCCCACCTATCTTTAAGTAACTGTAATGGTCCCCTAATGTTGCTACCATACACTAGTTCCGACGGTGTGAAATTTGTGGTTTCATGCACTGAACTACGAATAGCAAAGCATACTGCTGGCAAACACTGCTCTCAATCATTTGGATTTTCCAAACACAAAGCCCTTACAATGTCTTTTAAATTCCTGTGAACTCGTTCCACAGAGTTTGACTGAGGCCTATGAGGAGAACTATGCACAATCTCAATCCCACATTTCTCTAGGAAATAAGTTGTCGGTTGTGAAACAAAATTGCTGCCTTGGTCAGACTGGATCGTTACTGGAAAGCCTATTCGACAAAAAACTTTTAAAAGTTCATCTACAATTGTTTCAGAGTTAGCTATCTTTAAAGCTACTGCTTCTGGAAATTTTGTCGCGGGGCATAACGTTGTTAGAATATACCTGAACCCTTGCTGTGTTGGTTTCATTGGTCCTACCACATCAATTATTAAGCGTTTGAATGGTGTACTTATTATGGGAACCTTAACCAATGGCACTTTAGTTACAACACAAGTTTTACCTATGCGCTGACATGTATCACATTGTTTGACCGCCTGTTCAACTTGTTTACACATCCCAGGCCAGTAAAAGTGCTGCTGAATTCTTGCCAAAGTTTTCTTTTTATCTAGGTGTCCCGACTACCCATTTGAATGAGCTACCTCAATTATCCGATTTCTGTACTTAAGTGGAATGACCATCTGTTCAAAAACACAGTCCGTATTGCGCTGTTCCCACTGTCTGTACAATATTCCCTTCCTTATAAAAAATTCTGTTGAAGGATTTTTACTCCCCAGAACTGCCTTCCAACACCCTTCTAAGCTCTCATCATTTTTCTGAGCTTCAATTAACTCCACTGTGGATGTCCTAACTAAACTGGTATAATCTGTAGTCAAGGGTGATAGCACACTGCTAATCTTAGCTGCACCATCTACATTTACTTTGGCTCTGGCCCCTGGCTTAGTTAAATCTGGATCGTTACCTACAGATTTTACTTTAACCTTAACTTCAGAAGAATCTGCTAGCCTACTGCTACTTTCCTGCGTCCCCCTAGCCACATTTTCAAGCTCATCATGTTTTATACCTTCCATTTTACCCTCTTCCCTTAGCCTACCTTCATGAAGTTGTTTGGCCTGTGCCCTAGTAATAACATTACACAATTCTGACTGCTCCTCATCATTCTTGTTCTGAATGCCATGAATTGTTTTGTCAGTTAAAATACAGTCAACATTTTCTGGAAAATAGGGTGAAACTGCTGCCCTAACTTTTACTTTACCACTTGGGGATCCTATCTCCATAACTGCTACTGGTAATTCTGCTGGAGTGGGGAATAATACTGTACTCAACTGAATGAATTCCCCCGTTAGATATGCTGGATCTACCAATTTGCTAGCAAAAACCATTAGTGTTGCACCAGTGTCTCTCAATACTCTTTACTGTTTACCTTCTAAATCATAACCTGCTATTATGTTATGGTCCAATTCAGAAAATGTATGTTTACCACGGGTCATGCATAAATTTACAGAGGCTGTACTACGTTTACTTGGGCAATTTTTGACGAGATGAGAAGAATCACCACACTCAAAGCACGATCGTTTAGCCTCAAACTGCTTAGAATTACCATTTGTATTTCTAAAACCATGTAGACCTCCATTTGCACTTTGCCCATTACTTTAAACATTTCCATTTTTAGCATTCTGCTGTCCATTCCCATTCCTATCCACATTCCCATTACTACTAATAGCATTATTTGCCTGCCCATGGCCCACTGTTCCGTTGTTTGACCCTGGATTTGTGTTACTGTTACTATTACCATTATTGCCCTTGTAATAGTTAAATTTCCTATAGTAAGGCCAATTTCCATTTCCCTTGGAATTTTGGTTACTATTACCTTCACTACTATGGTTATTTTGGTTACCACTCTGACGCCTAGCCATCCATTCATCAGTTAAAGTAGCAACCTGCACTAGATTTTCTAAATCCCCTTTATCCACTAACCACAGTTTTAACTCATTTGGTACTTTATCTAAAAACTGTTTAATTAGCATAAGCTGAACCAACTTATTGAAATCCGTACCACACTTTGCTGTTCTAATATGTTTGGATCATGTATGCAAAATCACTAAGATTGCTTATTAGTTTTACTTGCATTTCGAAATTTGGTATGAAGAGACTCAGATGTAAGCTGAAACCTTTGTAAGAGTTGCTGCTTCACCTTGTTAAAATCATTAAAGTCTACATTAGGTAGCCTAGTTACAACTTCTCTAGCTGTGCCACTCAAGAAAGACAATAACCTCAGTGACCAAGTATCTTCTGGAAAATTCAACCGTTCACAAATTCGGGTGAAAGTTGTTAAAAAGAACAAAATATCATCACTTTCTTTAAATGGTTGCATGTGACGTGTCATATCCATTTTGTCTCTAGACTCTGCACCAATAATGTTACTGGGATTTCTAGCATTTTCACTGGGAGTCCTGGCTGCATTAGCTTCAGCTAATTTAATTCTCTCCTCAGCTGCTAATTTCTCCCTTTCGAATTCTAGTCTCTTATTCTCTGCAATTGCTTCCTGTTGAATTTTTTCTTTTTCAAATTCTCTTTGCAATTTCTCTTTTTCTAGAAGCATTTTTAATTCAAGCTCTTTCTGAATTTTCTGCGTTTACCGTTCATGCTCTAGCTTTAATCTTTCCATGTTAACACTAACAGTATTAGCCTCCTTATCTCAAGCAATCTGCTCTTTCTGCCGATTTACTTCGGCTTGGAAATCTATGAAATCGCTATCCACATCATTTTCGATTAAAGATCCATCTGCAATTTTAGTCTGCAAAACTTTAATAATTGCTCTTCTAGTCTAACATTTAACTGATACTCTTCAGCCAAAAGCTTTAATGGTTCTAATTCCCCACTTTCAAACATTTTAAAAACAAGTTCGCAATTTTAACGTTAATTGAAAAAAAAATTTGCCACAATATCACAATCAACGTGTATACGACCTGCTTGACGATCGACGACTCCCTCCTGGACTCTCAGCTGTTGCTTCTCGAATTCTTCTCCTAGGCACTTCCACTTCCAGTACGCACTTCCGGTTCCGTCTGAAGCGTGTTCGTCGTCGTTGTCTCTCAGTGGCCCTGAAGTCTTCGAGTTTCCCCGCTGCCACTTCGGTGATTTTCTTGGAAAAACCCTCAGATATGGATTCTGGAGATGTTTTAGCGTGATGCCAGTCCACAATTTCAGCCGATCTTCCAACTTTATCGCCGTGGGATGCAATTTTTTTCGCCGACCACGTTGCCCTGTTGCGCCTTTTTTAAGCCTCGTCACAGCCATTGACTCGCCGCTCGGTTTGCAGTTCCTCGCTCGCCGTCATCAACCAACTTTCCTGGCTTGACTTCCGCAAATTCTGGCAATTTTTCTCTCCGAGATCGCCGACCACTTTTTCTTTTGCCGTCCACGTCTGGCTTGAGCTTCGTCCCTGCCGTTGAATCTCCGCACGGTTGCAGTCCCTCGCTTGCCGTCGTTGACCAACTTTTTCCCGGCTTGACGACTGCTCCTCCGGGAATTCCGTGATCGATACTGCTAGGCTTCGTAGTTCGGGTTACGTCCGCTGCCACCAACTGTAACGTGTGTTCAATGTAGAAGCCAAACTTGAAGTAGTTAAACCTTATTTAATGCGGAATAATCACGACAAGATTTGGGTTACATTATTACGTTCTTTCTCAACACAAGAATCAACGGGAATAGAACACCAGGCTCTGACGCCCTTGACTTTTATATGCTCCGGTCGGATCCAGAGCTCCACCGGACAACCAATCAGCTCGTGAGTTCGTTAACCAATCCAGTTCATGGTTACAAAGTGTTCACCAATCGTGGCAAACAATACTTGGCCACGTTCTCCTGTACGTCCGCTCGTGGTTTTGGCGCAAAACCTTAAAGTCCTTGCCGTTGCACAAGTGATTTTAGCGCCAACAAGTCAACCACAACACAACAGCACACAGGTAGGTACGAGGGTGAGCCAAAGTCCGTTACAATGCCCAACATTAAACCCAAAACCTTTAAGACAACGTACAGCTCCCCACCAGGGTGACATCCGATATTACGCTGGTAACTCCTTGACGCTGTCCCAGTCATCCCCAACTTTTGTTTCCTGATACATACTGTACATAGCAGCAGGTTCATCCAGTGGGGTTGGTTGGTGGGTTCTATAAACGTAGTATTTTAGGATAAGTAAACACTAGTTTTATGTTTAAAACTAGGTTTTTACGTCTCGTAAAAAGTATTTTCCCTTCCACAGCATGGATGGAAATTTTTTTCTCTTATCCCTAGAATACTTAACCAATTAAAATTCCTGAGTTAACAAATCTTATCTCCATTACACCAACATACCCCGGATACATGCACCTCAAGTGTTGCACTGATTGATAGAAAACCATCTTTATTGTTCAGGAGTATTGTTAGCAGGAACAATGAGGGGAGGCGGGGTGGGTAATTGGGTAGATATTCTAGGGTTACAAATACTTTCAATCAGTGCTGAGGAATGAAAAATAACTTTTTACCCAATTAAAATGTTGCATGACAGAGGTTTCTTCAAACTGGATGGTGGTCAGTTGGCATCGTTGCTTCCTAGGTTAGTTGGTGAATTCTTCGTGGGGGTGCCTTGAATCTTCCTATTGTCCGTGAGGGGGCCCCCAGGAACTGATTATACATCTGTACCTCATGCAAAAATTGAAAAACACCGGACAGGAGGACAGCCAAACGAAGACAAAACAGCCGCTTGGGAGGTCATGTCACTAAAGGATTTAATGAGGCTGGTATTTTTCATGTGTCAACGACAGAGGTGTGCTCCAACACCTTGAGAACTGCATTTACGGCTTAACGAAAAACCTTGATAGCGGACGTGTTCATCCCAGTAGAAAAGACTAAAATACCAGGGCCTGCACCTGGTTGATTTTAGTTTTTATAGCCTAATGAAAATATCATTACCTTTTTTATAGTAGTTTCCCCCTTTTCAGCTTATTTTCCCTAGAAGTTTGAAGGTTGGCTTCCCTACTGGGATCGTAATAGTTCTGCGCATGCGCAGGCTTGGGTCATTCTATATCAGCAGACTCCGCATGCCGAACCACATAATTTCTCCCGAACCCAGAACCTAGTTAATGGAGGGAAGCCTAGGCGGGATGAAAGGTAATGCATATTTTCAGTTAGGCAATAAAAACTAAAATCAACCAGGTGCAGGCCCTGGTATTTAGTCTTTTTATAGGCGATGAAAATATACATTACCTTTTTTATAGCAGACTTCGTCACCTAAGAGGAGGACTAGGTTGGAGTATCCCGCATTACGAGCCAGTGCCCCCAAGGAACAAGTCCCGCAGATGACAACCTTAAGGCCAAAGCCATACCCAACGGAACATGATTGTTAAGAAAGAAGAGGTACGGAATCGAATGTATCGTATACGTGGGAGGCTAAGGGTGCGAACTGTATGGGAATCATTCTTCAGAGTGGATACAGGAGACATAACAGTTTTTGCAGTACGGAGTCTTACAACCTGCGGGGGGACAAGGGTAGAACAAGTAATAAATCGTAAGACCTGTTTACCTTGTTGGGAAGGAGAATCGATGAAACTTGGGGAACGGTACTTGAATGATGCATGTAGAACTAGCAGGGTGAGGCATCGTGATTCGCATGGTGTTACGTAGTTTGCACGGTCAGTAGCATGAGGGAACCAGGAGTCGGTTTTGAAGGGAATCGTTCCATAAGCAAGTGTATGGTGGTAATTGATCCTTCATAAGAACTGGGTGATGAAAGTCAGATATGAGCAAAATAATGCGAAAAGTACATAAAGAAGATGTATTGGTGAAGCCACATAATCCAACGGTTATTCGGTTGGTGGACGGGCCAAATGAGTGATCGCGTGAACGACAGGTAGGAACTTAGGGGCATCATCATACTGCCAGACTGAATAGCTAGGTATGCTTTTGGAGGGTGTCGAGATGAGGCATCAGGCTATGTTAGGAGCCGTGCTTCCAAAGCAAAGAAAGGGAAATCGGTAATCGGGGAGTGCGCAA
The DNA here is from genome assembly GCA_023313725.1 of Lithobius niger. NCBI lineage: Eukaryota > Metazoa > Arthropoda > Chilopoda > Lithobiomorpha > Lithobiidae > Lithobius > Lithobius niger. The sequence goes on from JAHWFP010110678.1 coordinate 10,090, forward strand.
GTGATGCCGCAACCGAAGGATCCTTGAGTGGTGAGGGCAAAGGAGATGGGACGGCTTCATGCAATGCAGTCACTGTGGGAGAAGGTTGTCGTAACGAAGAGGGACCCGTGGGAGAACGAAACTGTGCGGTTGACGGTGCGTTGTGTAAGCATCGAGTAAGAGACTGAGCGCAGTAATGTGCTCTCTACGTTGGAGAGGTTGGGATCGGTGACACCCATCGTTTATCATTGTCTTGATCTCTTGCTGACAAGTGAACTGCACGAGTAAGGGCTTCACGCAAGGACGAGGTCTGGAGAAAAGAGTGCAGCAGGTGGCGTTATTTGTTGTGGTTGGCACAATTTAAGGCAACCGTGAACAGTTGAGTGGATCGGGAATCGGTGGCGCAACCAAGGGAACCGCAATGTTCGTGGTTCGTGAAGAGACGGGCTTTTTGAGGAGCGCGAGGACGTTTAACCACCTTAATGCGAACCGGCCATTTGTAAGGAAAGTAGCCGATTGTCCTAACAACGGAGGTTGGGGAGGAGGTTGGTCATGAAGACCGCATCCATAATCTGTGGCAAGACCTCGATTCTGATGTTGTTCTGCTGGGTTTGTATAAAAAGCAATCGGGAATGATTCCCTCGACACTTTTAAGTAACTTGGGGAGAGGGGTCACAGAGAGATCGGGGTCACCACAAAATGGGGGATCGTGATCCATGAAAATAGGATTTGTAGAGTAACAGGAATCGTGAATGCTCTCCTCCTGAGGCGGAAGCTCCTGTAAGGGAGCAGGAATCTGAGCCGGAATCGGAATCAAGATGAAGCGGAGGTGTAGGAGTATCAGATGCTTGTGAAGTGCCGGCATCAGTGGGTCGTTGTTGTGTCGGAGTGCTAGAGAACCAAGCCGATGTGTAATCGGTAATCGGAGGTGCCTTCCGCTTGAAGGTACGAAGTGGAGAGTCCACAAGGCTATGAACTTGTAAGACAGCTAGTAGACCGCTAACCTGAGGAGGGGCGGATCAGTTGCCCAGAGAAAAGCGAGAAGGCAAGTCCAAAGGAGAAACCTGTGTGGGACGAAGGTAGCTTAGCAGCCGTCTTGCGAGTCATAACCTGAAGCTTGAGTCTTGTATAATGTTGTTTTGTGCAAGCAAGTTCCTTACTTAGGGATAGTAGGTCCCTGAAGGGAACCGGCTGGCTGGTGAGAACCGGCGAAGTAGTCACAGTTTCACACGGTTGAGGGGGAATCGAGAGTTCGGACAGGAACGGATTTCCAACTGGTAAGAAGGGATCGAGGGGATCACGATCCGCAGTGAGTTCGAGTGCGCCGACGTATCGTGGGTCCGACTGGTTCGAGGAAACCGGAGAAGCAGACCGGAGAGGCCTGGATAATGAATCGTCCTTAGACATACCCTTTGACCGTGGTAGGATGGTAACCGCAAGGAATCGGGAATCAAGAACCGGGTAATTGGGAATCGACTGGAGTGATGTAAACATTGTGCGTTGTAGAGAAAAAAAGGGCCGTAATGTAGAAATCAAGATTCGTGGTTGAGGCACAGTAATCAAGGTTTAGTGGAATTGGTTTTGGTAGGGAGGTAGCTTCGAAACGGAAACTGTTCGTTATGGGTGCGAGATGATAAATAAAGTCTGGTTAAAGGGAACCGAAAAGCTTATAGAGAACCGCAAAGGGCCCTGTAACCACAAGAAGTTTGATGGAACAGGCGGGTCGAGCTGTGAAGGACGTCAGGTTGTATAGTGGAGTGTTAAGAACACACCTTCCCATTGTAGGATTTATAATTGATATCGCCTGGAATCAGTTGGCACACAAGAGCCAGGGCCTGGAGGGAATCGGTAATCGAGGACTGGGCAGTGTCCATCGTAACAATAGATGGAATCGACAGACTGAGCGTCGTGGAGGCTGCGCAGTAATGTGTGCAGAGGGTTGCAGGTCGGAGAAGAGTCGTCGGTTGCGTCCAAAGCGAAGGTGCACCATGAGATAACGACTAGCAGGAACCAATGTATCGATAACAAGGAGAGGAAAGCAGGCGGATCGTGGTTTGAAACAGGACCCCGACTGGGTGCATGGGCCTAGTTCAAGCTGTGAGGATGCGACAGGAAAACTGAATCGGACCGAACATAGGTCCTACAAAGGTGGTGCTTGGAATCAGCAGAATGATAGTGGATTGCAGTGTGGAAGGGGCCTGAATCGTGCAGGGGCCTTGTTTCATGGAGGCTGTGCAGACACATGCGCAGGGGGTTAGTGATCGTCGATTGACCATGATGTATCTTTCGTGTAAGAGGTCGGGATGAAGGTTCGTGTTAGGAAGCGATGTACCTATGTCAAGAAGGGAGAAAGCTGGAGCGTGATCCACAAAAAGGCCCAGGCTGAGTGAAAGGGCCCAGTTCGAGCCTAGGTGTTCAGGAAATGAAGTATGATCGGGGTCCTACAAGGGTTGGAAGCAGCTAGGGAAAAGTCGTGTAGTGATGTAGGAATGCAGCGATCCGTAGTCTGTAACCCGGATCGTGTAAGGGCCTAGTTTATTTTACTGATTTCTAATACAGGAACAGAATCGAGATGAGGGATCGAGGGAAAGAATCGTAAGCTTCTGGTTTTGTATCCTATAGAATCCATCATTTTCAGCTGTTAATAGCGACATGGGAAGAATCTTGGTAGAGGAGGCAAAGGGGCCCAGGCCGGTTCCAGCCCACTGGCAGTGGTGGGATCGAACCCCCAGCAAGAGGAACTGAACCAGGTCCAGATAAAAGGCTTGATGTGCAAGTGGTAATTAACGTTAGTTGCAGAGGTAGACAGATATTGGTCCCCCCCCCCCCCGGCTCGAACCCGAGGATCGTGATGAGGAAGGGGACCGGATTCTACGTCGGTGAAATGGGGATCGGAGTTAGTCACGATTCACCATGAAGGTGCCGACTAAACCACGGTTACGCTGGGCACGCCCTCAACCATTAATATATGGAAAGGGGCACAGGAACTCGGATCATTTGGCGAAGATTAAGATCCCTCCCTCCCTCTGGTTGGGTTGAGGAAAAGGGGACCGAGTCCCCCTCCCCGGGATCGCTGAACGATCCTTCACCAGAAGTGAGGATCGGTGAATCCACATGCTAGTAGCTCTTGTGCTAATACTGTGTGAGTGGAATCGGCGGTTGAAAGAACCGAGGCCGAAACTGGAACCTCTTGAAGGCAAGGCGGATCACGGGCCGCTGAAGGATGGTTGATTACGACAGGTATTCCCAAGGAATCGGGAAATGTAATGATAACTGGTGAGTCCATGTGTACCGAAGGGAATTGACGTCTTGGATAGGTGAAGGTCGAACAAGCGCTGCCAGCGATAGAAGAGGGAACCGGTAATCGGTGCATCCATTGTCATAGAAGGTAACCGGGCAATCAACGACACGCGTGGTCTTGTATCTTCGGGAATCGAGCTCAGGGGTGGTCACACTAGCGTGAGCGCCCTAGGAGAAATGATGTGGTTTGGCTTGCGCAGTCTGTTTATATAGACTGACCCAAGCCTGCGCAGAACTATTACGAGCTCAGCAGGGAAGCCAACCTTTAAACTTCTAGGGAAAATAAGCTCAAAAGGGGGAAACTGCTATAAAAAAGTTACCGTACATTTTCATCAGCTATAAAAATAAATGGTTCAGGAGTCTGTGAGCTGAGTAAACATAGAGCCAGGGGAGCAGCTTTGTTTCCACAGCTCCAATGAAGCCACATGCCTTCAAATCAGTTGTCCTGTTACACATTTTGGAATTAGGCTCAGTTGATTGGATCACCGTGGGGGGGTCTGTCCTATTGTTGACATTGTGGGTTGACAACAGATGGGTGGACCCACCCAGAGGTTAATTTCTTGGATTGATCCGAGTGGAAAAATATTTTGAAGTGTCATTTTGAGTTGAAAAATTGGCCGAGAAGTGGTCGTAGTCGTCTTAATTTTCTTTTCCTGAAGGAGATAGTTGGCGTTCTCGGCAAAACAGTGCCAGGTTGGACGAAATTTAGAAAAGATGTGGAAAAAATTATTTCCAAGCCCGAAAACTAAAAGAATAGCCTTTGGCCTTAGCTCGGCAGTCGAGTCAGGGAAGTTACAGGGTGTGACTTTCCGTGCAGGGTAAATCAGGGTGTTAAGGGCCTAAAAGTGACATTGTCAAACTGCCAAATTTAGTGTCCAATGAATTTCTCGGGTGCAGGATGCAGCAGCTTCGGCCCAATCCAAAAGAATGCCAAGAATCTTAGGGTGAGCGGCTATTCTTGATTCAGATTACTGCTCTTGTATGGGTGGTGGTGGAACTTCAGCCTCACTCCAGGGAATTTTTGCCAGTTTAAGCCATCTGTGGATGTCCGAGTCAAGGCTGTAAAGGGCCGGGGATGGAAGGGAGATTGTGTCATTTGACTGCGCAAATTTAAGTTGTGGAGGATCGTTTCCAATCTTCTTTAATGTCAGTGGATGACACCTGTGAGGATGGTGGAAAAGAAACATCTGTTGACGGGGCTGTGTGGATGTTGTTTCCATAGGATGCTCAACCGACTCAGCAATTGTTAGGAGGGCAGTCTTGTGGGTTTGAAGCTGCGGAGGACACTTCTCCTGAAGACACAGAAGCGTTAAAGATGACGATTGAGGGGTTGTTGTGACCAGTGGTGAACTTGAGGGAGTTTCTTCAGCGTCATTTTCCATGTTGTTGCTTTTATTGTGGGTAGCGCAAAGCTGAGAATAACAGCCATTTTTCACTTCTTTATTATTTTGCCGTTTCTGCCTTTTGGCGGAGAGATCCTGCATCTTCTTAATGATGGGCCATTGACTTTGTGGAATCGTCACACAGATGGGACACAGGTTAAAGTAATAGTCACATGATCTGTGAGATCTGTGTGATCTGTGCGGGTCTATTCTTCATTTACTAGAGTTTATCACTGCACATTTACATGTCTAAACAATTGGGAAAGTCAATTCACGGCTCAGAAAAGGGTCTGGATTAGTTAACGAAAACCTTTGAGACTTCCCACCACGAATTTTTGCGTGATGAACGATGAGCAGCTTTTAACCCTCTGGGCCCTAAGGTTTTCTTTTCTTAACTCAAACGTATATAATGTAAAGCCAATATATCGGCTTCTAGGGCCCAGAGGGTTAAATGGAGGAGACAATATCAAGATGAGATACGATGATGGTGGCACGCCGATAAGGTCGGAAAGGGGCGAAAGTGCTGGAGCGTTGTTCCAAGTTCCTTCACAAGATATTGCTACGTGAAGTGTGGCGCATGTGGGTGGCTCGTGGAAGTGGGGTGTCTTCTATGGTTGTTTTTGGATTGAACAGTATGTGTGTGTGCCCACTGAAGAAAGCCTTGGGCTGAAGGGAAATGATGGAATGGAGGCTTGACACATTGGATTGACAGTTGGAGAAGATGACGCTTTTCTTTGGAATTCCAGAATGCAAGTGCCGAAAAACTTGACAACGAAAGGGCGGCCGGCTGGATGGTTGGTAATGCCTTGAATTGGAAAGGTGTGTTTAAAAGGATGAAGAAACAAATTAAAGCCGTTTTGTGGAGTTTGTCCCTCTCCTTCGCAAACCTTTTGATTTTTTTTTTCCTGTTTTTTTTGGAGAGAGTTTCGCAAACTTGTTTCCCGAAGATTGGTGGGGGTGGGGGGATGAAGGGCGATCCAGTTAATGGCAGGCAGAAATGGAGGATTCAGAGCTGCTGCGTCGAGTTCCAATGAGGCCGAGTGAATGGGTGTTAGGAAATGAAAAGCAGTTTCGTTCCAAAACACCCTGGTAAGAGGGCTGTGAGTGTGGACATTAATGATTGAGTCTAAGATAATGGTGACATGAAGGAAACCTTGGTTTGGTCAGATTATGTTGTGGGTTGATGTGATTTCATGACTGTGCTACGGTTGCCTCATCCAAGATCAGCGAAGGAGTAGAGGGCGAGAGGCGGTTGTGTGGGTAAACCCTGGGTAACGAGCCATGATGTCTTGACTGCTTTAAAGGTGACCATGATCAGCCTGAGGTGTGAGTGTAGGCGGCAGGTGACTGGACGTGCTGTGATGAAGAGGTGAGGCTTTGTGTCGAAGTGCAGGCGTCCGAGATGTGGAGGTGGCGAAAAGGCTTGTCGTTGCTGGACAAAAAGACCGGTTGGTCAGCTGCGGGTTGTCAAGTGTGTCTAACGTCTTGTAGGCAGTGAAGGACGGCAGCAATTGGAGAAAAGTGAATCGATCCTGGGAAACGACAGGGTGGGTGCCACGACGTCTTGACTGCTTCGGTGTGAGAAGGCAAAACGCCCGATTGATGGGTGCTTAGTCAACGGCAGTGCCTATCGGCACATAACCGGTGAAAAGAGCAGTTGCTAACGGGAGTAGATTTGTGGATCAACCCTGGGAAAACGATAGGGAGACAGCCACGATGTCTTGAATGCTTCACTGCAAAGGACGAAAACGCTCGACAGACTGGAAGCTTCAGTGTCAGCAGTGTCTATCGTTACGTAGCCGGCAAAAAGGCAGCCAACGGAAAAAAGATTTGTGGATCGACCCTGGTAACTGACGAGGAGGGAGCCACGATGTCATGTTCTTTCCATGCGGCGACTGCCCTCTTGTCCACCGAATCCAGGCATGGTGGTCAGCGGCAATGTCCGTTGAAGGGTCGGTGAGAATACCAGTCATCCAGCGAAAGGGGTAGAAAGGTCGGACGAGACGGTCAGGATGCCTACGGCGACTGCCCGCTCGGCCACTGAATCCAAGCGTGGTGGTGAGGGGCAGTTTCCGTTGATGAGACGGTGAGGATACCTGTCGTTGGCCAGCGAAAGGGATTGCAATGTCAGACGAGACGGTGGTTAGGATGCTTGCGGCGACTGCCCACTCAGCCACCAATCAAAAGCGTAGTGGTGAGCAGCAGTTTCTGTCAATGAGATGGCGAGGATACCAGTCGTCCAGCGAAAGGGATGGCATGGTCGGACGAGTCCCGTCAGAGGAGGCGACGAGTAAAACGTCACTCTCCAGCGAAAAGGCAGCCTGGACGGACGAGACGATGGCACGCAGCAGCAAAGGCATCAACAAAGGTTCCCGACGTTCAACGATGTCACCAACAGGTTCACGAGAAAACGGATGAAGACAAGTTAGTTGCCTAAGGAAGCAAAACCCCGCTTCAGGGGCTTCTAAAGTTGTACCGTAGAGTAGCAGGAGCGAAAGGCGGCAAGTCTTGACGGGACGAAAAAAGCAACAGGCGGCGAAGGGTTCCCAGAAGTAGCAGACGAAAAGGGACAACGAAAAGCGGTCAGCTAAAAGGTTCAAGCAAAAAGGGCTAGAGGAACGCAGTTGGCGGCAAAAGGAAGAAACGCAAAGGAAGGATAATGCGACCATGACAACATGGCTAGAGAACAAAAGATACGTGATCTCTCGTAGCAAGCTCTTTTGATAGGTGTGCACGCAAGCGCACTTGAGTCACCAAGCTGGCCAGATCCAAACACAGCATTACGCAGAACATAATGCATGAAATTCGCAGGTAATGTACAATTTCCCACGGTAATAAGATATTATTTAAAAGCTTTCAACGCTACCACTGGTATCCTGTCAGCTTCAGTAACTTCCCGAGTGTCAACAAACGTAAACTGGTTCATCTGGCCTTAAGTGGCCTTCTGCAAGCAAGATGGCAGCTACAATGCTACTTCAGATAACCAGAATAATTTCATTCAAAGTGACAAATTTTTTTCTTTATTGCATTACTAGATTAGTTAATACCACCCTTAATGACATTATCCTACTCTGAGATGCCAAAATCATTTCACTTAGTGCGGAAGCTTGCAAAATAATTGCTTATCGTTGATACCATTATCAGCCAGGATGGTATCTAAATTTTTAACCACAACACTCATTTTAGGGATGATCAGGCTTTTGATTTTTCCCCCTTATTCTTTAAAGAAGCCCATCCTCCATTGTCACCAATTATAAAAATTCTTTTCATCCAACTATACTGCTCTATCCAGCATAGTTAACTCTACCCACAAAAAACTTTTTTCATGGCAAACAACAAAGAGATGCACAACTTCATCCAACCCGTGGGACTCCGGAAACTACTATGTCCTTTCAACATTTGGTGCTGTGTGGAACATTCTCCATGACACACTCATCCATACTACTACCAACTTTTGCCCAATTGAGAAATGAAAGAGGATAACGTATTATCATAATTTCATACATACTGTAATCAGTGGCCGTCAAAAAAATACTGGCCAGTCGTACTGTAATTTTTATTTTATTAAATTTCACACTTGGTCAAGATTCGGTTTAGTTTTTGGTATACAGGGTGAATGGTATCAAATCTTCTAAATCTGAATCTAAGTAAAAATTTGGCGCTCACCAGCCGCAGAATCTTGCAAGCTATAACACAATACAGAAACTAGTCTTTTCTTGAGGTCGGAGTACAAGGTCTCTAATCCAGTATCCGTACCTACCGCGGTTCAAACGAGGTTCAATCTACTATACACAGAAGATTCGAAACCAACGTGTCCTCGTGCTTCTACGTTCTCACAATAGATATGACGGCCGATGTTGCCATGGACGAGGAATGCTTACAGACATCCGGATTTGGCAATAGAGCCGCCATCTTGGATATTGTGTAACAAGCATTAAAACTGGAGTTAAATTCCCCACACAATCTATATTAAAAAAAATTGATTCCGCTACGCCACATTCACTCTAGCACCTGCACATAAATGATCACAGAAAACCTAAACTGGATCGAGTAGTTTGAGAGGATTCAGCCAAAGGCGAGTTAGCATGACAGTAAGAGTTCTCGAGAAAAGGGGAATTCGTGAGGTGGGCTACAATGGGCAATGGCACGTTCAGCAATGGCGCCATACGCATGCTGCTGTTCAAGACACACGCTAGTGTGTCACCCGCCAAGATAAACAATAACAACCAGATAAAATGTATATACGACCATGGCAACCACTAGACGTATGTCTTTACAGCTAAAGCAGTTCGGCCGTTTTCAGCCATCTGAGGTTAAATAACAATGCGAGAGAAAAGGCTGAAATTTGTTTGATCGGGAAACTTTGATCGCCAGACAATCTAAGTGTCACTGTTATTTACAGAGCTTAACGGTTTTTTTGTAGAAGAAAAGATATGAATATCGTTGATATTGCCTAATTACTGGCTAATGCCATTTTTGTTTCACGAAACTAAATTTGGCCGTGCTAAGCTGGTTCTTAGTTCATTTTACGGGTATTGGTCTGGAGATGCGCCCTTTTCATAAGGTCTCTTCTAATTCGTCAAATGGTTTAGGGGGTTAGGGACCTGTAAACGAATAAACTGTTTTACATTGTTTTAAACATTGTTATTATGCAACAATGCCAATCAGCAAATGCCAGCTGCAAGACAGATCGAAGAAAAAGGGTTTTGGTTTGTGTATAGGTAGTTTCGTTAATGTTAATGTTCATAATAAAACATTAAAACAATGCCTAACAATGCCAATGCAAATAATGATCATCAGCAAATGCCAGTAAACCATTAGATAAATCCGTGCATATCAAAGAGATACTGCAGTACTAACAAGAAATACTAATCATATGAAAAAAGGTGACTGCGGTCCTCAAAATGGAATGAAAGCCACCCCCCCCCTCCCCCCCAAAAAAAATGGACCAGAAAAGTAGATTGGTGTTTCCATCTCATAATTGCTGAGGAGGAAAAATGGATTTCATCAATTTAGACACCAAAAAGATCTGTTATCTACCCCAAAACAAAACTTGAGGATTCCCGCCAAGCTTTTCGGTCATGTCAGTTCGTGATATCAAATGCCAAGCTCTTTCGCCAAGCAAATCCCAACGACTAAGACTTCTAACGTTAAATGAAATAATTAAAAATTGCACAATAAGCAATTTTCGTGTACAGTATTTCATTTAAACTCCTAACTATTACTCGGTGGGATTATCTTGGCGTAAGAGCTTGGCATTTGATATACATGATATACCTATTTTTAGAAGGTGAAGGTTATGTGGGAGGTGGGTTATGCGCGTGTAATTACAGTACTACTCAGCTCTTTATTCAAATGATGTTCCACCATAATCAAAAGTAATTTCAAGTCGATTTTCAGATAATTTTGACTATCAGGATGCTCTCTCTTATGTCTAAAATATACCATGTAACATATTTTGGTGCAAATTGCAAAGCTTTTAATAGGAGTTCCAAAGTTTTGGGTTTTCTTATTTGTGCGAATTAACCAACTTGGGGTTTTACAGTGTTTAAATGTCCCCAGCAGTGGTCAAGGAGAAGCTTGGAAGCTCCAGCTTTTAACAAAATTACACATTTTAATACACTAAACACAAACTCGTAAGTATAGCTTTGTGCCACCCACCAAACCGTCTGTATGACAATTTTTATCATACGATGCTCCCGTTATTGTTACAGACACTTACCCGTTGTTGAGATCCCCTTCCTCTTGGACAAAGTGTAAATTGAAGAGTCTATATGGAATGAACCTATTATGTCGATATTTCGGCATTAGAGAGCTGTAAGTGTGGAAAATAAAATCATTTGTAAACAATTTATCAAGAACAACATTTTAAGGAACACATACATGTAAGGCTATACCATAGGTAATGCAAAAGAGGTTTTGTAAAGTCATATTTTCAGTATTTTAAGCAACCTGAAATGCTAGGCATGAACAAAACTATAAGCAAAGCTGAATATTCAAGTTGTAGTCTTGTGACAAGGACTGGCTCCAAGGACTGGGCCGGTAGGGCTGGGTTCCGAAGCGGGTGCGGCACCGCACTGGACCGAGCGCAACTCAAATCCATATTCAACAAATTTTGATTCCAGGCAAAATTTAAGAAAACTTCGGCATTTTTATTTACTGATTTTGACACTCCTACACCACACTCATCGCCTAGAGCTACACCACACTCATCAACAAGAGCTTACCATTGGCAGACAATTAAGAATTATTTAATTTAACATTACAAATTAAAAATAACTTCAAAAACAGTAATTTACCATTTCTCAGCCAGAATGGGTAAATCTTTTCTTATCCCTAGAATACCATAGTATTTTGCATTATTTGTTGCGGATCCTATGGCTACGTAACTTTATAGTCCGCACAACTTCTCTTAATTACGGTACGCTGCCAACACTTGGTTAATACAAGTGCTAAGTTAACGAGTAGAAGAGATTCAAACAAGTAAGCAGGAATTTTGCTGTACTTGACACAACATGGCTCGCAACAATTTACACTCAGAAACAAGTAGAAGAAACGAGCCCTGCTTTCTATCTAAAAGTCCGAACTGACGGACAAAGTTAAACTATTTTTCATTTAGCATTGAATAAATGAGTTTGGATGATTAGTTTTATTTACATATCCAGCGAAAACTGAGAAAGAAATAGTGTAGCTTAAAAAGCTAGTAGCTGGTTTTTTAAGGACGAATGGAACATCATACTAGTGTTTCCAAGTGCTAGGCATTTGACTTTGCCATGTTGGAATTAATATTAAAGAGCCTAGCTAAAGTCCCTAGGGGTGCCGTAACATTTATCCTAACTGGCACTGGTCTCCTTCCTCTCAACGATCCTGGTAGAACTGCCACCTCTCATTCGCGAATGAGACCTAACCTTAACTCTAAGATTTAAAACGTGCTTAATTTATTCATGCAGAAGTCAGAATAAAAGAAGTCGATTTCAAACATATGCACATTTATTTATGGCAGATATCACAACAAGTTACAGGTTAACTATATAACGTTGAAGGTAAACAACTTTCTGTTGGGTGCACAACTTACGGCTGGAACCAGTTAAAAATCGTTTAACTCAATTTTCAGGCATTTTGCGATGAAACAAGTTGATTTTGAACAAAATCAAAAAATATTATATTAATTTTTCTTCCCTTTTCGATTTTGGGTCGGGAAGAAAATTAATAAATTATTAAGGTTTTTAGGAACCCGTGGACCTCACACTAGCTTGTCCTCATTCATTGCGTAGGCTAAGAAATGTTGGGCTTAAGAGCTAGAACTAGTTCTTATTAATCTTCTTGGGGTCTAAATCATTTTAGGATCCCTTCCGCATAAGATCTTATCTACATTTTAGTTTACTTTACTAATCTAAAGCTTACCAGTTCATGGTACTACCGCGACTTCTTCAGCTTAAGCTTATCCGCTACTCGGCTAAGCGCACGCTTACTCTAGAAATGGCTTATCGTCCCGCCGATCTGCAGTGGTTTTGGGACCAAGATTACAAAAGTCAGTTTTCTTAAATACCAAAATACAGTGCCTTCACGCGGACAGACAGGAGAGCTTAAGGTTTCATATTTGTTGAAAACCTAACTCAATTTCATAAACTGCATTTCAATTCGACGATTGCCTTGAAGCGTTTGCACCTACAGCGATTATTGGCTGGCTGCATGTTGCAATGCTAAAATTTCCAGCGATTGGCAACTTGACTTCAGGAAAACGGCGTCGTTCAAACACCCGCGCTTTTTTCAAGACTGACAAAAGAGCATCCAAGCACGCGAGCATCCCATTGGCCGAGCTCGCGCCCTGCGATTGGCCAAAAACGGCTCTCTCCGATCTGGTTCCGGTTTGACGATCGTGGGTTCAGCAATACTAATTTCAAACTGAAATGCGCTGACATTAATTTATTTTTATTTTTAAAATAATAATGCTATGCAGTACTACGAGTTAATAGCTACAGGACTAAAGCTCGATAAATGAAAAAATCCAACTCAAAGCAAGTTGACAAGCAAATCTAAAATTCCTAAAATTCGCCATTGGCACTGTGGGGAAAAAAGTGGAATTAAGAACACCAAAGGTCTCCTTAATGACATCAAACAATTGGAAATTTCTCCTCAACACAGGTTGGTCTCATTTGATGTGAAAGGACTTTTCCCTAGCCTCCCGCACTCGTTGCTTCTCCAAATGTTTGATGAATCGGCGAACAGACTAGGGATTGATGATCATGAATACCAGGTTGACAGGGAATTGTTGAAAGCTGTTCTTTCCACGATTTATGTGAAGTTCAAAGACTTGGCGTATTGGCAGGTTTCTGGAACACCTATGGGATACTCCTGCTCCCCGGTGCTTTCGGAAATTGTCATGCAATTTGTAGATGAGTTCGCCATGGTCAGTTTCCCCGAGATGAGTTTGTGGGAGAGATTTCTTGACGATGTTTTGGCTGTGGTGTTGGCTTGTGACCTTTCTGCTATGCTGGAGAAGTTGAACTCATGGAATGCTGCAGTTCAGTTCACTCAAGAAGACGAGCACGAACAGAAACTCCCCTTCCTTGATGTTCTTCTTTCCAGAACCAGGAATTCCATTGAGTTTGAACCGTTCAGGAAACCTTGTCACACGGGGAGAGGAATTCCGTATAGTTCGTGCCACCCACAATCCCTGCTCCATGCTTTGGTCGCCAACGAAATGTGCAGGATGGTTGAACATTCCTCCAATCGTGACACTGCAAGGCACCACTTGTCCAACACCAAAGAGAGATTTCTTCAGCTAGGGTACCCAGCGGGGATGGTGAACAGAAAGATGAAGGGAGCATGGCAACTTGCGAAAGTCAGAAATGAGAGGGAGAAGTGCATGAAAGATGGTGAAGGCCCGACAGAAGTCTTGACTTTTGTTCCAGGAGTCAGCGAAAATACTCACAGGATCTTGAGGAAGCAGGGCATTCGATGTTTTTTCCGGAACCCAGCTAACCTAAAGAAGCTGCTGCAGAAGAGAAAGAGTTGCGACACTGTAGCTTTGCATGCTCCCCCCCCC
>JAHWFP010110678.1:43443-54692 GCA_023313725.1 Lithobius niger
ATGATGTGTTGGCCCAGTGAGAGCAGTGAAGGCCCCGGGGGTTCAGTGATGATCGGCGAGGGGAATTCTGAGGATGTCACGGTTGTTAACACGGTGGAGAAAGGGGTGTTCGGCAGAAAAGGAGAGTTTGATGGCGACTTTCTGGGGTTGGTGGAATTTTCGGTGTTGCCGTGTTCGAGTGACAGCGGAAAACATCCAAAAGCTAGCCTTTCATCTTTTAACTTTTCTTGTTGTTGCTTTAAACGCAGGTTTGACACACGTTGCATTGCCTCAATCATCCTCTACTCCTTTAAGCTTAATGGTGACGCACAAAGGACAGGGTTTTATGAAATAGTTGCACATGTTTTTGGCACACTTTCTGAGGATCTCTCCTGCCCTTGTTGGTTAAACCCGGACAAACAATTGCCGGGGTTTTGAATTGCGAGTTATCGGTTTTGGTAAATCTCTTCTTTCACTGCAGGGAGATTTGTAGATTTTCAGCCACAGGATCTGCCCATCTAACAAGGCGGGAGCGAAATGGCAAAAACGGTGTATGACTGGCCCCACTGTCGGGAGGTCCAACCGATAGGGATCCCGGCGGGTGTGGAACCCAAGGGTTGTTGGAGCTTGGCGTCCATATGTCGAGTTCAAAAGGAAATTGGGTTGTTTTGTTCGAAGGTCGAGACGGTCGAGAATAATGTTGAGCCGAAGACGGGTAAGAAACTGACAATTTTTTTTGTGTTTTTTTTTTTGTGGAAACCGAGGCAGAAGACACGAATGAAGTCTAAGGGTGTTTCAAGGCCACTCAGAAACCAGACGAATTGAAAAGCATCATGCTTTCGTGGAAATTGTGGCAGAGGAGATGAAAGAAGTTTGAAGGAGTTTTGAGGCCACTCAGAACCCTGACGAATTAAAGTGCATCAAGCTTTCGTTAAATATTCCAGTTAGAGGACCTTTCGTAAAGAGAAGCGGGGATGGCATACACCGAGAGTGTGTTCGAAGCGACACCTAACCCAACTGTGAAGTCTGTGACAAAAGTTCCCGGAGCTTGAGAGCGGAACGCCGAGTGCGACAGTGGGTCGTTGACAACGGTGGCGGGGGAGATGACGGCGATTGCACGGGACAGTTTTCGGAAAGGCGAAGTCACGAAAGCACTCTGGGGTGCAGAAGAGATCGTGCTTTGTCGGGAAACAGAACAAGCCATTTTATTTTTCATTCCTTCTCACTCATTCTGTTCTTTCTTCACTTTTTTTTTAGTTGGTTCAAGGATGCACCACCAGGGAACGAAGACTAAACTGAAGTGACATCTGGATGCGCAAAAAAACATGTTGTGAGGGATGAAAACCTTTGGTGAAAATAGGGCCCAGGGTTTGGGTTCGAAATGATTTTGATGTAAATGTTACCCAAGAATCGAGCGTGTTAATGAGGGCGTATTCGTGTCAAAGAGCTGTGATTAGGGCGATCGAGTGTGAAAAAGACGTCGCTAGAAGAGGGTGTGGAGGAGTGTGCCCTCGGGGCGAAAGCTTCAAAAGATAAAGGACGCTTGACAAGTGCAAGACAGGACAAAAGCTCCCATACCTGACGGGTATGCACGACAGCTCTCCTGGGGTCGAACAGGCGGGAGGGTTGCCGGAGCCTACATGACGATAATTGCAGATAGAAAAAAAAATTAAGCTGATGCTGGATTGCAGGGAGGGAGGGGAGATTTCGGGGGAAAATGTAAGGCTAACGGGACGTCACTGAAACACAAAGGAGGACCACTCCTAGCTGTATGTTTAATACGAAAACACCCAAAGAGATCAACGTAGTGGATGGGGTGAGTTCGGGTCGTCGTGGACATTCGGGCCGGCGGTGTTGAATGTCAAAAGTTGGAATTTACGAAGCACAACCGCTGAACATCATTTATGACAAGTTGTTGAGAAAAAAAAGGTGCCCACGCAGACAAACATTCGGGGTCAGCGGCGTGGAATGTTAGCTCATAGGGTTATTATCAGTCATCAGGAGAAAAATCATCAACAGCGGGATTTTTATTTTATTTTTTTAAAACACACAAGACGTCGAAAACGAAAGTGGTGGACATTCCGGGCAGCGGCGGTGAATGTCAAAACCACCAGGAGGAGTGTAGGAGCGAGTAGCAGAAACGCCACAAAACCTCACCCAAAGTGTAATGCCATGTAAGGAGGAAAACGGGAGGACGTAGACTTTTCGTGAACGTCACAATTTTTTTAGTTATGAAAACGTAATACAATGGTCCCAACATAATTTATGTATGCATTTTTTTATACCCATAAACCACCAAGTTATTTTACTAAATAAATACGGACGCACCCTATACCTTCACGTGTTAAATGCTGCCTATGGACGCTTCCTTTTAGGCCATGTCGGTATAGCTTAGCAGTAGGGCCAAAGTACTACTGCTAAGCCATACAGACACAGCCTAAAAGGAAACTTCCATAGACAGCAGTTAACATGCACACGTATACATATAAACTTACACTTTCCATTCGCCACTGCAGGTACGTAGGTTTCCGCGCCACACACTAAAATGAAACAGAATGGAACACACAAAGAGTGAAGCCTATCGCAAGGACGTGTCCGTGTGGCTTAGCAGGGGAACTTTAGCCTTCGGTTTCAAAGGTCGTGGGTTCAATTCTCCGCTCAGGCAGTCTGACATTTAAGTCAAAAAAGACAACGTAAATAGGTTTGCATCCATATTTATTTAACATTCCTTGAGCCCATTTGGCTTTCCATCCTGTTTTAGTTATTGTACTACAATTTACTTTACCGAGTCGTTAATCGCAGCCAGGTTTTGGTTTTGCCTTTCAGGCTGCAAGAAAGAAAATGGCTGCAGACTCGAAAGGGTTAATTGGGATTGGGAAATAGGCTACTCTGGGATAAAAACTATGTACTCGAACATGAACTAAACTATTCTGTAGCAAACTTGGTTCAGCTCTTATTAAAATTACTTTATCTGCACTCTCTTAGCAAATACTAAAATACAGTGGGCAGCGTTGACAGGCATAAACCTGTAATATGAAGTAAAACTGTAAACCAGCAACTTGATAGAATTGCACTACTGTACCAGACTAATGCCACAAGGTATGTTTATATTGATATCACCCTGCAAACATCTGCAATTCCTTCTCAAGGATACATTTTATCACTTACGCATGAGTCTCCAGTTTATTTTCATAAAAGCATTGGGAGGGAAAACAACAAATCT
The DNA here is from genome assembly GCA_023313725.1 of Lithobius niger. Classification (NCBI taxonomy): domain Eukaryota; kingdom Metazoa; phylum Arthropoda; class Chilopoda; order Lithobiomorpha; family Lithobiidae; genus Lithobius; species Lithobius niger. The sequence continues at coordinate 46,646 of JAHWFP010110678.1, forward strand.
CTGGATGCATTCGATATTGGGTGGTCAACATCCATACTGGACTTTGTGCTGGAGCTTGTCGAAAATACAAGAACAATCTCTCAAATAACGATTGATGCAGTCCTAATTCTGTGGCTCGCTGGAAAAAAGAGAAATTAAAAAAAAACAGTTAACATGGTATGTTGATGGCTGACTATTTCAGGTGACTACCGATAATTTAAGGTTTAGCCATGCAGCAAAGTTATACATATGTTTACAGGAGCGTGCGGGTTAATTATTGCGGGTCAAAATTATTTATGGGTCTTTGTCCCACGAATCCCACTAAAATATGGCCAAAAAAAATCAACTTTAACAGATTTTGACATTTCTACACCGTTTAAACCAGCCCAGTAGCGTGTACACACATCCGAGAGACCAGGGGCAACTTTCAGTAAAAGGGCACGCTGAGGCTTTATTTTTCTGGCGACCCCCTTTTTTTTTTTTTACCATTTTTGGCTCCTTTCTTGGGTTTTCTAGCTTTCTTTTTACCTTTTTTAGGGCTCTAGGCCCTTTCTCCTCGCTGAGACCTGCAATTTTCAGTACAGAAAAGCAAAATAGGGCATGTTTTTTTTTTTCAAAAAGGACAAAAAAGAGGATTTTTTCCCAAAAAAGGTAAAGTCAATGGCGATGCCAATATTGGTATCGCCCGAGCCTTAATTACTATAATACGGTATAAAGACCCTGCAGCTCCTGACAAAGGGAGAATCAATGGGAACTTTCGTCTGTGTGTACCCTTGCTAGGCTCAAGCAGATAGCATATTGGTCGAAACTTCTCGGATGCTGAAGTTCATCAGGTCGTGTGCAGTTTGCCAGGTCACCAAACTGTCACAAACCAAGACTGCTACAGTCTGTCATTCTGACCTAACCAATAATCAATCAATCAATCAATCAATCAATAATCAATCACCACATCGTTCCCTGGTTTTCTTGCAGACACGCTTTCATTGCCCTGTTCACGCGTTTCGTATTCTTGGCCTGGGGAAGAAGCCATAGTTCTGTTATGTTGGAATCGGGAGACTTAGCATTTTCTCGAATATCTTCTCTATGAATGACGCTCGTAGTCAAGTCAACAGCAAATTCTGGAGAGTCACTGTCAGCTACTACCACTTGAAAAAACTTTGTCACCGCTGCCTTCGCTGTAGTGAATCTTGTTGGAACTAGCCACACAAACTACCTATGGCATGGACGAGATCCCAGAAACCTCCCTGCATTCCTTAAGTCTTCTAGCCAACGAGTCAATTCGCACCATTCACGAGTACATAAAGCAAACCCATGAGGCCATGGAGAAGACTCATGACTTGGTTCGAGCGGATTTGGCAGAGATAGCGAGGATGGCTAAAATAGCCTACAGCAAGAAACACGTGGAGTTTTAAGAGAAGCAGCTTGCAAAAATCAAGAATCATCCAAGATCTCTCGCACAAGCAGGATTCTCTGCAAAAATGGCAGCAAAGTTCAAGGCACCTGACAAAGCTGAAGAAGAGGTCACCAGTCAACTAGATCAAGTCATTGCAACTAATGCTACAGCAGATGTAAGGACAATAAACATTGCCGACATGGAGCTGTACTTCCATCCACGCACCATGGACAATTGTGGGCCTATCTAGGAAGAACAAACTGACGAATCTCCTGATGGAGACGACGAGACCGCTGAAGAAGCAGCAGAAGATCAAACATCAAAGCCAGCGACGGCCGAGTACCATTAAGGAACTCCATCAAGGCACACTGCCTAAGATGAGGTAAAAGATAATGACAGGGTTAAAGGTGGAGCGAAGAGAGTGCTGAAGTAAACAGCATTGAACAAAACAGTCTGCCAACTACAGACCCAAGCCTCAGGCTAAACCACCTGCAGCCTACCGCCTGTAGGATTACCGCTCATAGTGGTGTCTGACAATGTTCGACAATAAACATTCAAACCAACTGGTGTGGGACGGCAGCTTAATGGTGTCACAAGATTGAAGTGGTTGTGCCTGTTACGTCATGGAGTGTTTCATTTGGAGAGCCTGGAACTTTGTGCCTCTTACGAAGGATTGTTAGGTGCGATCTAGTTTGACGCCTGGGTAACCCATGGAGGAAAGGGCAGCAAGGAAAAATCCCATTAAGATCGGCTTCATTCTTCATATAAGCAGATGTCGTACCCTACAACAGATGTCTAGCAACCTACTCAATTTGGAATGTATGAATACAGATTTTCGGAGAGTGCAGAATGAAGCAGTGAACGGAAGCACACATTTCTCTGAGTGACTTGAAAAACAGCTGCACTATCTATGGACCAAAACAAGGATCTCTTAGTGAGCGACTCACGCAATGCTGTGAAATTGGTTTGTGGACTAAGACATGACAGAACATTGAGCGAGTTCTGTCAGTTCAGCCGTAGTGGGCAAGTGCCACATGGACTGAACATGGGAAACAAGGAAACTCGTTTGACATTTTTCTTTTCCAATTGTAATTGCTAGCTGAGAAGGAAAATTTGTCTTTAAATTTTGTAATTCAGAAGGATTTTAGATTAACCCTTTAAGGACTGCGTGCGCGCTAAGAACTTATAACTGACTTGTAGAAAAAAAATCACAGCTTCTCACCCAGTTGAGGTAAGGGAATGAAACCTATGTCATTTTTATCCTTAATGATCTGGCTTTCATATCCCAGTTTATATTTTACTGTAATTGGCTGGAAGTTTTCGATATGACTTGTAGAAGAGCTGTAAACAATGATTATACAGCGGGCGCATTCGGGCGCACCCGTCCTTAAAGGGTTAATTGCCGCTATCCAGGTTCTTAAAGCGGTAGTATTAATTATAAATTATTGTCCTGTATTCTTTCGGATTGGTGTCAGTTGCTCACTGCACTTTCAACATCCTCTACACTTAGCAGTGGGGAAACCTTTTATTATAATTATTACCGTAAATCGCCTATTAAATGCCCATGGGCAGCTAAAAAAATTAATTTGATAAAAAAGTGGAGGGCGTTAACAAAGCTACTACAAGATTTCTGACCTTAAAATATTTTTTGGAGTGGGCGTTTATGCCTAAATTCATCGTGGAAAAGTTGATTAACGTATTAGATCGTCCTCCTTCCAGTATCTAACCTAATTCAAAGTTGTAACCATCACCAACCTTCAAAACAGACACGCGATTCACGACCAGAAACGCAAATTAATGTCGTAACGGATGCGGTGGAGTGGATGTTTCAAGCGCTTACAGTCTGGACGCGTGGCACCCGTCCACTACTGAGGCTCCATGGACCCAGACCTATGCGTCCACTTCCACCGCAAGTTGCGTCTTGGATGACAATATACAACTCTGGTGATAAATGCATCAACACACGCGTTTCCTGGTAGTGAATCACGTTGTTTGTTTTGAAGATTGGTGATGGTTAAAAATTAGTTTTAACTTTGAATTATATTACATATTGGAAGGAGGACGACCTAATAACTAAATTTGAGAATAAATGAAAAAAAAAGGAATAGCATTTCGCTAAACTGAATCCATATTACGCACATCAATGATCGATCGTATAGGCCTAGCCTAATATTGCCGACTTTTCCCATGATTACAAATGCTCCCCTGAATCGTTTTGGATTAAATGTTGATTTCGTTAAATTTATGAATCTTTTCATTAATTTTGCTGCAGAACAACAAAGACTTAACCCTTTAAGGACTGCATGCGCGCTAAAAACTTATAACTGACTTGTAGAAAAAAAATCACAGCTTCTCACCCAGTTGAGGTAATGGAATGAAACCTGTGTCATTTTTATCCTTAATGATCTAGCCTTCAAATCCCTGTTTAATTTTACTGTGATTGGCTGGAAGTTTTCGATATGACTTGTAGAAGAGCTGTAAACAATGATTATACAGCGGGCGCAATCGGGCGCACCCGTCCTTAAAGGGTTAAAGGGATAAAATATTGATTTCGTTAAACGTTTTAAACTTAAATTCAATTTTACGAATTGACTAAAAAAAACCCGATTGGATGGGGGGGGGGGGGGCGTTAATAAGGCTACTACAACATTTCTGACCTTTAAGGTATTTTTAGGGAGGTGGGCGTTAGCAATGCTAGGGCGTTTATTAGGCGATTTGCGGTATTAATTTTTCATTTTGGAAAACGTATACTTTGTAGTATTGGTTTTAATTGATTTTGTATTAACGATAGACTGGCTTGGACTTTTTTTGTTTGGGGGGGGGGGGGGGGTTGCTTGACATGGTTGCCTTTACCATTTCCATGCCACTTCTGTAATTCTACAATGCCCGCAGCTAGATTCTGTCTCTCTGCAAAGGTCCTTAGGCTATGTTCATGGACACGAGGTACTCGTTCTGAGCAGCAAGCTGGAGCCTGGTCAGCAAGTTGACGAGCAAATTTCATCATTAATTAAGCATCACCTCTCAGTTCTTTAAATTTGTCGTATCCGAACTACATCATCCGGGCACTGTTAGACATAACATTGTGTTAGAAAGTGGCACCAATCTTGATGCTGCACGCCCATTGTATCATGCTACGTTGGACTTTTCATAAGCTTCTTAGCATTTTAACACAAAACGCCGCAAAACTGTACTAAATATAGTACGTGTAATTTCGCAGTATCACAACATAATTCGCAAAACTAGGCCTAGTATATCAGGATTCGCACAAGATCACACCCAAATATTCAAGCACTTTCAAGGACGTTTTCTAGAACCAATATAATGTCCAAGGACTTTCCAAGACCAAAACACTTTATTTAAGGACCTTTATTAATCAACAAACTTGCTCAAATATGGTGCTCAGTATCAAAATAAGGCCCGCTTTTCGTGGGAAAGAGCTCACAACACACCTCACGACACAACACATTTCACCACACATGCGCAACACAAAAATGCTCATGAATACGCGAAATAAAGATGGTGGAAGAAAATTTTTTGGGGGGTGGTGTTGCCATAGGTTAGGTCAGTTGCCAATTGGCTCGAATTTTACAAAGAAAAGGGTTGATTCCATTGTTTTTTTCTAGACTTATTGGACTTTTTACCGCAGCTTTTTGGCCCCTATAGATTCGTTTCTATAGCTTAGTAACCAACTGATAAAATGCACGGAGCAACAATATTTGAAAAAGGTCGACAACATTTTACTACTAAAATGCAAGTTTTGTAAAACAAATTGCAAGTTTGTCTTTATCTTGCTCAAGCTAGGGCATTATTTTACGTAATGGCAAAAATTAAATTCAAGGACGTTCAAGGATCTAATTAACAATTTCAAGGAATTCAAGGCCTTGAATTTTTTGTTAAATTCAAGCACTTTCAATGACTTCAAGCACCTTGTACGAACCTTGAGTATTACGGCGGAAATTACAAGTCCATGCCTAAAAAAGGTCCGCTTTTCTGGGTTCAGATTCATAAATATTCCGAGTTGGAAGTTAGTTTTACTGCAGTTAAACAACAAACCTGAGAGAGAACCGTTGCTGGCAATTGTTGTGGATCCCCAACGAGGATTAGTTTTGTAATTCCAAACATCAACGGAAGCAACATTAACTGTTCAATGCATTGCGTTGCCTGAAAATATAGAAAAAAAAAAATTAAAGTCGTACAGCTTTTCATTTATACGAAAGACCATTATTAGACAGTTACATATTATCTAGACTAAGGACAGCAACCTCCTGGACTCAAAAGTTGTTGCAGTAAAGCGACTTGATAAGTCAGTTGATACATCCAACTTCCTGTAACTATCAACTGTTGCATGTAACGCTCTGTCGTGGCGCGCGTATCGCTTAAGTGGGGTAGTTCAAACAGCCGCCATACTAGTTAGCCACCGTACTCATTTATCAGTCGCTAACTGACGGTGATGTCACAGCAGAGAGCCATGGCGTGTGATATTCGGTACCTTCCTAAACGACCAAACAACTTGTCTGCCCAAACATTTAGGTTTTCCGCTATGTGACGCGGAATCAATGTCAAAGACTTCTCCGAGCAGACTTCTAAGAGCCTCGATGTCTCCTCCATGAGAAGTCCAGAGTGGGTTTCCCCTCCTCTCTTGACGTGTGCTACAGCGGTGGTGTCCGTCATGATCCCTATTACTCGGCCCTGGTGACCTTGACAAAGGGATTCTATACAGCCAGCCCGATTGCCCACAGTTCCAGAATGTTGATGTGCATGTTCTTCTCTTTCTCTGTCCAACTCCCCTTCGCTTCTACTCCTACCATGCGGTCTCCCCACCCCGTCAGTGATGCATCCAAGAATAGAAGAGCGTTTGGTAGGGGTCCCCGGAAGTTGGTTATACCCTTCCACCATGTGCCACTTCCACAGGGAGGCTGAGGAGGGGAATCCAGTCTAGCCAACTTCTCCGGGGATTCCACTCATCTTTTCAGAACCAATGGAAAGGTTTTATTTTCCATCGGAGTCCAACATCGGAGTCCAACATTCTTATGATTGAAGCTAGTTGGTAAGCTGAGGCTCTTTTCATTGACAGTAAAAGCCCCATTTCCCATTGTGTCTTTATTATTCTTTCTGGTGAAGGTCTCACTGGCCGCTGCGCAGGTCGAACTGGGCGCCCAGGAACGTGATGACGTTTGTGTGGAAAGGCAGCATTTTTTCCGGTTCACTCCTAATCCAAGTGACTTGAAAAGGTCTAGGCAGATTCGACTGTGTTCCAAGAGGTAGATGCTTACCAAGTTTCCGAGTAGCCAGTCGTCCACGTACGCGCGTATCCGGATGTTGAAGTGTAGACGACAGGGCGAGTGATCTTTGTGAATACGGGAGGAGCGGTCGATAATCCGAACGGGATTGTGAGGAAATGGTACGTTACACTGTCTACTGCAAATCTGAAGAGATTGACAGAGTGCAGGGGTACGTGAAGGTAGGTGGATGGAGATAGTGAACTCGTCCTTCCGAAGTGCCTCCCTGACTGACCCTATTGTCTCCCATTTTGAAATGTTCGTTCTGAATACGGGAATTCAGTTTTCTCAGGTTGAATATCATTCTTGTGCCCCCTCCCTTTTTCGAGATCACCCTCACCGGGTTCCAAAAACCTTTTGTGTGGAGTGCTGGTCCTGAGGCTCCGGCGGTAGTCCATGGAGCGTAAGACAGTTTTGGCTTTGAGAGGAGGGGGGGGGGGCTTGTAACTGTTCTTAATGATCGCCAACACATACTAGTCCGATGTAATCGTAGAACCGAAGTCTTTCCCCACCTGTCGGTGAATGGGAAGGGCTGTCATAAGTAGTTGTCAGTTCCTAGGGAAGGGGCGTCTGCCTCTTCCCCTGAAATTCCCATGGCCACGTCTGAAGTTTCGGGAGCCTCTTCCTCTTGGAACAGTGGATGACTGATCAAGAAAGGGTGGAAACGACTGTCCCTTTTCTCCTCCCGTGGCAGATTTGGGAAATAGTCTCTGTTCCTGTGGGTTCTTCCGAGTGCAACCCTTGGTTGAACATGGTTGGTTGGTGAGAAAAATTCCGAGCATCTTTCTTTTACATCAGTGGTGCCCGTCGACGCCGGTTTAGTCTTGTCGCAAAGGTTTGGTGCAAATTCCAAAAGGCGGCCCCCGAAAAATACAGTTAATTATGGATGGGCAACAGCCTTAATTGTCCTGCTACATCTACCGGGATGGTTGGGGCACACTCGAGAATAGCGTCACGCGTCTCTCTTCATTAATTGCAAACACTCCTTAATGCTGGTGTCGTCTTGGCGTTCGGCGTGTTCCGCTATAACCCTTTTTACCCGCTATAACCCAGCTACTGTAGCAGAGTAAGCAAAGTCAGAATGCGAATTCGCCCTAATCGCATCGCGAAGGATTACTTCGTCTTCTTCATACTGATGGGCAGATGAGCGGTAGATAGTTAGCACTTTTAAAACCGATTCCAATTCCATCGACATCTTTTCTGGGATGCATTCTGCCTCCTCGAATGCATTTTCCTCCCAGGTGCATTGTTGCCAAACGAATTGAAAAAGAACCGCGTCTTCTTTGGATCGTTTGGGGGGGGGGGAGGGGGGGGGGAGGGGGCTTCCTGCAGGCAGAATGCATCCCAGAAAAGATGTCGAAGGACTTGGAATCGGTTTTAAAAGTGCTAACTATCT
>JAHWFP010110683.1:0-26492 GCA_023313725.1 Lithobius niger
TGATTGCAGCCTCCTTTAATACATAACCTATTGGAAGACCTTTTATTAGTATTACGGTCTTTTTCATTATAGTGACTGGGCCCTGGACTATGTTTGGGGGCTCCGGGGCCCCAAAACAGTATATTGCGGACCTGATTCATCACTCCGAGCAGTTTCTGGTTCAGTCTGTTTACACCACAGTTGGAGATCGTGCAGTCCCTAGCCTGTTAGGAGCAATTTTGAGAGCACTAAAGCTATTCACTATACATTGCACTGTGTTTGTACTTTGCTTGCACTGCAACCCATTATTACTTTTTTAAGATCGCTAGTATTACATACCAGGGAAATTAAAATGAATTTGCAATGTATTAACAAACTGCCGTACTCCAAATTACTGTTAATGCTGGAAGGCCGACAGATTCACTATCCCACAACTTTTACATTTCGTACATTATGTCACATCACTCCCTACATTGATATTTGATGAACATAAAACAAATTAATTTAAATTCTTCATTAAGAGTAGCGTATTTTATTTTTTGCTTGTTTCTTTCAGGATTCTGATAGACTATGGATGGTGGTTTGATGGACTATGGAGAAGAAAACCGATAAAATTGCATCGTCAGTGTCAGAAGCAAAGAAGCGGCAGCTCTCTGACACTCCCAGCAAGAAACTTGATTTCAGGAAAAAACAAAAGCTGTCTAAGGATGAAACCAAAAGTAAAATACAGACATTGAAAGATAAAGACATCAGTGATGTTTCTGAAACCACACCCTTAAATCCATCTACTGAACAAGGGCAACAATACATTCAAGATCTTAATGATACGCTAGATCTTCTTAACAAACAGGCCACAAGCTTTGATTCTCCAGAGCATCGTCACGGTAGTGAAGTTCAGTCCGATACTGTCTCGTCAACATTTGTAAATGTGTTCAAAGCGCCAGCTGATGATGAGCACACTTTAATAGTAAAGAAAAAAAAGTGTCACAAACGTGACATTTCGTCAGTACATAAAACTGATGCCAGCCCGAAAAAAAGTTCACCTGAGAAACCAAAAGCCGAAGTATCTGTACCCCCAGAAATACTGGATCATCTTGAACATGAAATTGACGAAGTATTAGACGAAAAAGCATGGAAAAACAATCTGTCTATAATCAATGTGAAAAATATTTTACGGGTATGTTTTAGTTTGTACCATTTTAATACTTATAACACAATGCCATTTTTGCACCTTATTTATTATGTGTGTCAGGCTGATTTAATCACTTTTAGTAAACCAGTGCAATCATGTTTTAAATCGAATCATTTTGAAAAGATATCACCAATTTAAATCAAGCTTTGCCATGCGTTGAATTTTATTTACCTACTATCTGCAAAATACTTACTTCAGTTATATGTATCCTAAATTCGCTTAATTTTATGCATTTTTATCAAAACATACAATTTGACAGTGCTCTGTGTTGTCACTATAGCAACACATGCAAGCGGCCATGACGTCACTTATCGCTTTGAGTGCAATGGACACATCGGACTCTGTTATGCTAAGGATTAATTTGTTGTTTTTAGTAGTTTTCATCGTGTCTAACTTCTCATTTCAAGTCATTTTACGCGACACTAGTATTTTTCCTGTTTGCTCATTTACCCAAACATCTAACGAATTTCCAACATGCAAGCCATTAGTGCAGTTTGCAATTTCCCTAACGAATGGTGTTCAACACGGAGAAGCTTCCATCTTAACTTGTACACATGGCAATCATCCGATAAAAGGCAGGTTCTGCGTATTTACTGTCCTACTTACGTGGTTTTGACATCGATGACTCCGGGAGGTAAACAAAAGAAATCATTCATTTCTTTCATAACTCTGCTTGAAGCCATTAGCGTTGGGCTTGCCAGCTGATTTCTTCCCCCAACGCTAGCGACGCATGTAATAAGGCGACGTCGCCTTTCCTTGTACGTCCTTTCTGGTGATGTCGCCTTTCCTTGTACATCCTTTCTGGCGACGTCGCCTTTCCTTTTACGTCCTTTCTAGCGACGTTGTGAAAATTTGGATTACGAATGTGGGCGACGTGGCTCTCTCTCGTGCTCCTTTTTTCAGTGACACATCGAAACACAGCGACATCCCCTGCCTGCTTCGTCTACTGCTGTGTCACAGAAAATCAGCGGTGAAAATCTATGAAACGAAGTCAGGGGTCGTAGAGTTCCTACTTTTTCCTTATTTCCTACTTTTTTTGTCTAATTACTTATTTTCCTACTTTTTTCCCGTTTTCAGATGTACAGTACCCTACTTTTTTCAGCCATGCTTTTTTTGTTTGTAATTTAAGTACAAATTAATAAAATAACGTATAATATTTGAGTTCAATACGTAAGGTACGAATTTCATTGTCATACTCGGTCTCTGACTTGTTTTCAACGTAACGAGGCGTTCTGCGCGTGAGCGTTGAAAAGCATAACTTCTGGTTTCTTATCCTGCGCGACGGCTTCGTTTTCACAAGTGTACCTTCAACGTCCAAGCATAAATTGTTGGATAAGTGCTTAGCCTACTATTATGTTTCCACTGTTTAAATTAGTACTAGCTGTTTGTAATTTCGTTTCTCGAAATAATGAATGAGTATTAAAAACCTTAAGTGTTCTGTATTACGTCACCACGTGTGTTGGCTTGCTGAGCCAGCTCCGATGGAATGGTTTCGTCACACATTTGGTTATTTCCAGTTTGTAGAGCGTCGACAACGAGAAAATATTCGGAAAGTTAATGAGCTACAATTGCGTACTGTTAATATGTACCCCCATCTTGTGCACGCTACTGATAACCAGCTCGAAACGAACTTTCCTATGGCTTAGGCCCTATCCTTCAAGACTATCTCAAACGACTTTGGAGTTGGGCTATGTAGCAAAAACTAAACATGAAATGTGAAATTAGGATGAAAAAATAGCGTAGTAGCGATATATTCTGTTTTTTACTCCTGTTTACATCCTCCCCCCCCCCCCCCCCCCTCACCTCCTTCATTTTGGAACATGGCCCGCTACATTTTTAAGGCTTGAGGCGCCTCTGGACACTGGGAAATAGCTTTTCGATGTCGAAGGACAGAAGCACTGCTTCGTCTTCTAACTTCAGGTCGTTAATCTCACAAAGCAGTATACAAAAGCTTACATTTTGAATCCACATACTTTTTCATCCTACTGCAAACCAACCAGTTTAGCTTTTGGCATGGACCTCCTCTGGCCAAGGTGATAAGCCTAAGAGGTCTCCCACACTTATGCTCTTAATTTGGGCAAAGTCATGGACCTTCAACCTGGGAGGATTTGTTAGGCCCACTTGTTGGAGTCTTAACGTAGTATAGGGGTCTCAAGAAAAATCGTCCAGACTTATTTTTCTCAACTGCCTCTTTTTTGTTACTCTCTTTCTCTCATGACTACCTCCTTCTGTCTGTGCTCTCTTGATCCCTTTTGCCTTCTTGATCAACTGGTTCTTGCACCCTCCTGGATAACCAAGTTTGAAAAACTTAAAATAAAGCTGCTCTCACTTATGGAGATCTCTAGACAGACTGTTTCACCCTTGTTTGGGATCGTCGGTAGAGAATACTCTGTGGGTGAGAGTAGAGGACGTTGCTATACTGGCTTCGGCAAGCTAAAAAGCAGGAATTACTGCTGTGCGTGGCTCCATTCTACTGAATGTTAGACACCCACATGTATGCCTATGAATGGCAATTGATCACTTAAAATCAAGCTGCTCTCACCCATAGAGAGCTCTAGACAGACTGTTTCACTCTTGTTTGGGCTTGTCAGTAGGGAATACTCTGGATGAGAGTATAGTACCTTGCTGGTGGTAAACTAATAAGCTTAAAACCGGACTAGTTTCATCAAGCTAAAAAGCAGAAACTACTGCTTGTGCGTGGTTCCATTCTACTGAATGTTACGACACCCACCTTTACGCCTATCTGTGAATGGCAGTTGATCACTTAAAATCAAGCTGCTCTCACCCATAGAGATCTCTAGACAGACTGTATCAGCGTTGTATGGTAAACCATATTACTAGTATGGTTTACTACAAGTATACTTAAGTTTGGTTTTTTCCAATACATTTTCTAGAAAAGCCTTGGCTCCCGGTTTCATGGCTTCTGTGTTTCTGGTGCTGACTATGTTACGGATATGGACATACGCACAAACAGTGCTTTCATCATACTTATTATATGAAACTCGACACAAGATGGGTGTCAGGAACATCGGTGTGTTATAGATAATAGAACCCAACGTGTCTTTTCGTTAAAAGTGCATTTTCTAGTTGCCGTTTGAAAACTAACATTACCTGTGAATTTTTTCATTCTTTCCCAAAGATGAGTTTCTTCTCTGGAGGTTTCAAAGTAACTTAGGGATGGCCAGCTGCGTAACCCAGTCTGCGCATGCGTGTACACAGTTGCTTTTATTATAAAAACGTCCAGGCGAGGTGGCCGGTCATCTTTTTCCCTCCAGCGTGCACCGGTACAGTCACATTTTCGTTTTCTTTCCACTTTACTTCGCCCATTTCGCCACTATCTAAACGTCCACTGCCAAAGACTGTCTTCGCTCATGACAAATTTTGGGACCACACTGAAGGACTCTTCTCCAAAGATGACTTCTCCTTTGCCAGCTTGCCCTCCGCCTGTCGACCCTGACATTGTTATCAGTCCTTCGCCATAACGTTCACCGTCCCCACGGCATCGGTCTCTTTGGCCGCTGCGTCGTCTTCGCCTTTCAAGCAATCAACCATCAAAGACCCTCTTCGCTCATGGCAAGATCCTGGACTTTGCCAAGGCACTCTTCGCCTGCAAGTCCTCCACCTGTAGATTCTGGCATTCTTGCAATTCCGTGGCCATCGCCTCCACCACCTGTCAATCCCAGCATTCTAGCCTCCTAGTCCATCACCATCACGAACTTCACTCACGGCTTCGGTCTCTTCGCTCCTGCCTTCGCTGCTGCTCTCGCCTTCCGCCTAGCCTAACCCTCGGCCACAACAAAAAGACGAAGATGAAAAAAGGTCGCTGATTCACCCCTCGACCTCTCTTCAAAATCGTCCAGGCACTGTCACGAGACGGCTCCGGGCTCTCATCATGACTCACCACTCTCTGCCGTCAAGTCAACACCCTCATGGAATGAGCCATCCGGGATATCCACTACCTCGGCCGAACCCACCGCCTTCTCGTCATAACAACTCAACACACAAGAAATGGATCTCCTCAGCTTCAACCGCTTCCTCCCGGAATCGCCATCACTCCTCACCGGCTGGACCATCCAAACGTCACCTCTCTTCCACCTCAACCACTGCGCCATCCAACACGGACTCTTGTCTTCCGTGAACCCACGACGCCTCTTCTTCTCTCATTCTGTCCAAGGGCCGCTCCCTCATCTAAACCACCATCCCAATCTTCCTTCCCCAACTTCTCGCCAGCTCCCTTCGGCACACACGTCGGTGTCTCGACACCTCCAAGCTGCCTCATCCGCACTTCCCCGCCGTTCAACTGACATACTTTCTGCCGACGCGACTCTAGCCGCCCCCCCCCCCCCCCCCTCCTACTGGTTGAATAACCAAGCGCCGTTTGTTTACTGTCTGCCGCAGGTCAATCTACCGAGCATCTACTGCTTCGTGCGGACTTCATTGCCGCCGCCAGCTTTTCCAAACAAGACTTAAATTCCCAGATTAGGCTTAATCTTTCATTGGGTCTGTAAACGAGCGCCACCGAAAAACGCCTGTTTTTCCAAAAATGAAATTTTTTTTTCTCGAGGCACCCAAATGCCTCGCCGAGGCATATCTGGCCGTTTTCGCATTAATGGTCCGATTTCCACAAACTCTTCGACATTTAATAGCCTGTCAAAATACAAGACTCTTGGGGAAGCCCAAATCCGGACTTTCCACCAGGAAGAACCATAAAACTACGTTTGAAGATCACCTCAAACCAACTACATCGCACTTTCATCATGGCCGCCATTATAAAATTCTGTATTTCTGTATCTTCAATTTATTCTTTTCTTTTAGGGCAAAAAGCCCAAACATATTAGCTTAGTGTATTGTATGAGGCTTGTACAGACAACCATTTTGAAGTGTGATATTTTTTATTGTGTTTGTCGGCCGCAATCCATATCTCCTTCTCCTCCCACTTTCCATTGTTCTCGAGGCCCTCAGCTAATCAGACCCCCGCAGCTCTCCTCGGCGTCCGCGCTAAGGTCCAGAAAATCCGCTGCTCCAGCATAAAAAGCCCCAGTTGCCCTCCCTCTACAGCTCAGTCAGCACAGCTCACAGATCTCAAGCTAGAGACCGGTCACGCCAGTCGGGAGTGGAGACGCCATGTCCGGAGAATGCCATGCCGGGCACGATGGTGGTGGTTCGTATGTTATAGTTTAGCTTTTGAAAGTTTAATTTAGGACCCCCATATTCTAAATTCTAGTTTAATTGTAAACTTAACTCTCTAGCTAGGGAAAATTATGGTGGTGACGCCTGTAGCGGCATCTTAGGTTTCTTTCACCCCATAACGTCAGAGTGGTTCTCTTCCTAAAAACCAAATTTTTCCAGTTTATTTTAAATGGATTTTTAATCTAAACTAAATGACGGTTTGATCTTTGTGGAAGGCAAATTGAAACAAACTGATGCCTAAGTGTAAAATTGCCGGGCTTTTTATTACTTAGAACAGTTCTCGAGGGAACTAAGGGAGGTTGATCTTTTTGTGCTTGGAAAACTTAGAAACATAACTGTGGACGGTTGATCATGTTGAAACATACTGTCAGATAGACTTTAATCAGTTGCGGCTGTCAAGTCTTGCGGGTGTCTCCGGGAGCACTCATGATTTACTTTTTCTAATGTGAAAATTTAAAACTTTATTCAAACCAAGTGTGTTTGTCTGAATTTATGAAATACTAAGTGTATATTCAAACTTGCTACTTTATGTAAATGTAAACTTGTTGCCTATTTAAATAATTGGTATTCAAAGGCTTTTAGAAGCAAACTATAATGTAAAGTGTACTTTCATTCTCTGTCGCAAAAATAAAACCAAGAGTTTTAAGCTTCAGTCGTTTGCTAGACTTCATTAATTGTATTTTAGTGTAAAATTAAATATGTAGCCCATTTTTAGATTTTAGCTAGTTAAACAGTTAAATCCACCGTTGGTGGCAGCGATACCGACAGTTTAAGGTTAGGCCCCTTTAATTAGGACCGGCGCTTCATCCCCCATGCTGGGACAGTGTCCATGCTGTGTTGAATAACGTAAAAAGTCGTCATTAACACCGATTAACCTCAAGCTGAAACTCCACGTACACCAGGGAAACCGGGGGCGTTACAAGCACCTAAGCCGTCGTAGCGTCCGCCGTTACAGGTCCGTTTTTCCTCAAGATCTGCTTCGCTCAAAGAAAATATGTCTCTCACATCTGTCCTCGCACACTTTTTGCAACCTTTGTCCCAGCCGCTTATGCTGTTCCATCGTCTGCTATAATTGGTGTCTCGTTCTCTGCAGTTGGCATCGCCTCCACGTTGCAGCTCCACGGGTTCGGTCACTAAGCATCGCCCTTCCTGCTTGGCGTTCTTCTCTGACTGTCATCCACAGACCTTTCAGACTATCGCCCTTTGCTCCTGTTGTTGCAGGTATCTAGCTAAAACATCAGGTATCTAGCTAAAACATCGCCGCCGAAACATCTCGTAACAAAAACATAGTGGACCAAACATCGCGGGGACAAAACATTGCACGGTCAACACATCACACCGAAATTACATCGCGGATACAACATCGCAAACAATAACATCGTGGATGAAACATAGCACAGATGAAACATCGCAAAAAAAAAAATTGTTGCTGTTTAAAATATTTAATAAGTTGAAAGTTAACTTCAGAAGGTGGAAGTTTTAACCACTCCCCTACCCCTCCCCTCCCCACTCAAAGTTTGACGACATTTCTTCCCAGTTGTGCTGACATGTGTTGACGCAAAGCTACGGCGATGGTATTGGCATACGTGTTATATTGAAGACAAAATATTTCGTTGTTACTGATTGTTACAGGGCTTCGACGATACCCTTCACATTGCCAGCCGCTCGCCCTTTCTTTATGCTGCAAAGTACAATACCTGTCAATTTTAGCATTGTTGCCTCAACGATGCTGTCATTGCCTTGAGACTTAAGTTCACGACGGCCGCCTCAGCCACCCGATCGCGCATGGGCGATCCTCCCTATAAGAATGCAGCCACAATGGGTTCAGCATCTCTTTGTCTCAAGCCGCCGTGGCGGCTGCTGTCTGTGCTTCGTCCTTCCTTGAAGCTTCGTCTCGTAGAGGACTCGGTCGCCGGGACCCCTACGATGCCTCCTCCTATCATCTCGTGTCGTCGGTTTGGATTGAAGTCGTCGTGGCTCCCTCCCTTTGTCTCCTGGGACTGCCCCACACTTGAACGGCATGTACGCCTCGTCTTGGCTGGCACGTCCCCTACGACACCGCCTGCTTCACCTCCTGTCGTCGTTTTGGATTGAAGTCATCGTGGCTCCCTCCCGTTGTCTCCCGGGATCGCCCCACACTTGAACGGCATCTACGCCTCGTCTTGATTGGCACGTCCCCTACGATACCGCCTACCTCACCTCCTATCGTCGGTTTGGATTGATGTCGTTATGGCTCCCTCCCGTTGTTTCCCGGGACCGCTCCACACTTGAACGGCATCACCACCCCATCCTGGCGGGCTCGTCCCCTACGACACTACATGTCTCCACTTCCTGTCGTCGGCCTGGCTTGAAGTCATCGTGGCTCCCTCCCGTTGTCTCGCGGACCGCCCCACACTTAAAAGGCACCTACGCCCAGTCCTGTCTGGTTTGTCCCCTACGACACTGCTTACCCCACCTTCTTGTCGTCGGTTTGGATTGAAGACGTCGTGGCTCCCTCCCGTTGGGTCCCGGGATCGTTCACTCTTGAACGACACCTGCACCCCGTCCTGGCTGTTTTGTCCCCTACGACACCGCCTGTCTCCACCTTCTTGTCGTCGGTTTGGATTGAAGACGTCGTTGCTCCCTCCCATTGTTTCTCGGGATCGCTCCACACTGGAACGACTCCTGCCCTCACCTTATCTCTCCGCCCCGTACGACACCACCTGTCGCCTTTTTAGATGTCGCCGCCGGAACCGCCCCAGGGTAACCGTGAGCCCCTACAACCCCACCCATCAACCTTTGATAATATCCACATAGATCAGAACCTTCGGGGCTCCTCCCTGCTGTTCCCGGGTCCTCAAGCGCTTAGACATCGTGGCGCGCCCCCCCCCCCCCGAGCGCAATCTCTACTCCTTTCGTTCCGTACTAATCCGGTTGTCACCAGGATGAAGACATCGTAATCCCCGACCTCGGGCTGCCGAGACTCGTCTCAACCTGGCTAGTCTTGCCCTTCGTCCCGCAGCAGCTACGTCTACACCGGGATATGGCGCCGTGGCTCCCTACGATTGCCGGGATGGTCCCTCACTTATTCCAACTATCATCATCGGTCATGTTCCCTGCGTTTTCCCTGATGTCTTCTTCACCCCGCATTTGCTTCACACAGAGTCCGACCGGGCTTCGTCCCTCTACGAGCCAGGCCTCACGTCAGCCTTCGTTCCGCACTCGCCTGATACCATGGCCGGGATGATGGCCCCACGGCCACCGGACCGGGCTGTCCCCTCCTCTTCGTTCCGTCGTTTTTCGACCTTCAGGAGATTAACATGGCAGCCTCCGCCGGGGTTCCCGGTCCGCCCTCGGATCCCATTATCGTGGGTGACCCGTGGTTTTCCCTCGTCTCCTGACTAAAGAACCAGTACTCCACCCTGGGCCGGCTTCTTTTTTTTTCCGATATCTCCCGACCCTTTGTCTCACCGTTGACGTCGCGCCCACTGCCACAGCCTCACACATTTTCGGTACCCTTCATCCCAGCACAACTTACACGTCGCATCGATCGCCATTCAAGCCCGCCCCTGTCGCTAGCACCACTCCTGGTCGCTGCCGCCAGCCTTTTTAACCATTGACCGACCTTTCACGTTCTGGGGCCACGATCTGTCTCCTCATCGTGCGACAGCGCTGTCGCTCCGCATCTGAGCCTTCCCTTTTCACGTTGCATACACAACCACCTCTGTCTCCTTTTGGGTTCTTGTAACCACAGAATCACCTTTTGACGGTATTATCTACACCTGGGTAACCTCGATCCGCTTCCCACAGTTGGTATAACCCCGATCCCCTCTATACCGATGTCAGCCGACTCCATCCTTGTTATCGTTCTCCACCTCCTTAGAGCCTGCATTAACCTTCTCCTCCGTCCGGCAGTTCTGCTACACCAAACCGATGCTCCCCTCGCGTCTCTGCTTTACTGTCGCTTCCGCTTCCACTTCCCGTTTCTTTTCCCACCGTCTAGTCGCATCTTTGTTGCTGTATACGCGGTCTCGTATCAGACGCTCGTGGTGAGGACACCTCAACACCACCGAAGAAAAAACCTGAGGGCAGAATTTTTCCACACCAGAAGAACATCGTCTTTATGGCGATCTCGATTTAAAAATATAAATAACGTATACTGTTCTCTTAAGCATAAAGCCATAAAGTTGAGTTAGTCAATTCCAAAGTCAAACCCTGTAAGTATTAACGCCACACGAAATTCGAAAGGGATTTGATAGTGACTGAAATCAAGCGTATGCTTGACTTGGGCTTAATCATTGAAACTGATTCCCCACATGGTTCACCCATGATCATCGTGCAGAAAGAAGACGCTAGCCCACGTCCTGTAGCTGACTATAGAGAGCTAAGCAACAACACAGTCACCAAAGACTACCCCATTCCCAACATTGAGGAATGTATTGAACGTGCTGCTAAGTGGAAATACATTTCTATCTTTGACCTCAACCGTGGATTCTGGCAAGTGCGCTTGACGCCACAGGCTTCAATGGCCGCCACCATCACAACTCCCATTATGAAGTTTGCTCCCCTCATGATGAACATGGGGATGAAAAACGCTCCATTCTGCTTCCAGAAGCTCGTGGACAATGTCACTCGTGGCATGGAAGAGTATGTCACACCCTTCCAAGACGACACTGCTGTAGGGGCCGAAACGTGGCCACAGCATCTCGAAAACATCTATAATTTCCTCTCTGCTGTCAAGAAGGCCGGATCGACGGTCAATGCCAAGAAATCGCAGGTCGCTTGCAGCAAAGCTACTTTCCTTGGCCATGAAGTTGGCAATGGATCTCGTACACCCTCTGAGGTGAAGGTCTTGGCCGTGCAAAAGTTCGCACGACGACAAACTAAGAAAGATGTCCGTTCCTTTCTCGGTTTGGTCAGATATTATCAAAGATATATCCCTCACTATTCTGAAATTTGTGCATGTCTCACAGACTCCCTGAAAAAGGATGCTCCCGATCCAGTCATTTGGGATGTGTCTAAGCAAGCTGCTTTTGACACATTGAAAAACTCTTTAGTGACGTTTCCTGTCCTGAGAGCCCCCGACTTCACACAACAATTTATTTTGCAGTGTGATTGTTCCGACCGAGGTATGGGTTGTGTTTTGTCACAAGTGTTTGGAGAAGATGAACACCCCTGTCTTTACGTTTCACGTAAATTGACAGCACGTGAACAAAACTATGGTACGACAGAAAAAGAATGCTCATGTTTGATCTGGTGCGTAGCTAAGTTGTGTCCCTACATCTATGAAACAAAATTTGTCATAGAATCAGATCACAACCCGTTGCACTGGCTCAAGCAAATGTCTGGAAAGAACCCCAGGTTGCTTAGGTGGAGCCTAACCCTACAAGATTACGACTACGAAGTTAGATACAAACCTGGAAAGTTTCACGTAAACGCTGACACTCTCAGCAGGTATTTTGTTTAAACATTAATTGTTAAAACACATCATTTTCAGTACAAATTGACTGGAAATTAATATTTATCTTTAAATTTTTGTTAAGTGGTATATTGAAAGTGCAACCACACCAAAAGGAACTTTCAGCTATTTTCCCGTTTCGGAACTCTACTCCTAAAATGTAAGTGCCTATGTTTTACTCTTTTTGTCACTATCAACGTCTCCCTTTGTGGGAGAATATTGTCAAAGATTGTAACGACACTAATTAAATATTCATTAGGAATATTAATAATAATAATAATAATAATAAACTTTATTGCAAACAAACAAAATACATTAAAAAGTAAACAAGAAAATGGTATCGCCAGTGTTTACAAAGGGCGAGGTTTAGGCATGAAGGCCCAATCTTACACCTAACCCAGAACAAAATAAAATCACAAACAAACAAAAAACCAAAAAAAATGCAAAAATCAGAATACAATTATGTAAGGCTAATGCTTTAAAACATAAATAAATAAATTTAAAAAAAAATAAAAAATAAAGTGCACAAAAGAGAGGAGGAGGGGGGGGGGGTTCGACCACACTAGGAATTAAAGAAACGTTGGTAAATACGGTTTTTAAATGCTTGAACAGAAGGGGCATTCTTGATTTCTGCAGGCAGATCGTTCCATAACTTAATACTTTGAGTGAAAAAAGAAGATTGGTATTTATTAGTTCTACATCGGGGAGGTGTGAAACTGCAACTATAGCTGAGTCTGGTAGGATAGTTGTGAGTCGCAATAGCAGAGTTAAAAAGTTTAAACAAATAGGATGGTTCTTTAAATTTAAGCGTCTTGTACACCATCACAAGTGAATGCAAAGCTCTTCTGTTTTCCATAGTAATCCATTTAAGCTTTTTTATGTTTTCTCTGACACTCTGATACTTTTTAATATTAAAAATAAAACGAACACAAGTGTTCTGGACTTGGTTCAGCAATGTTTTTGAAGCACTGAAATAAATCAAATCACCATAATCCAGTAATGGAATAATTAATGCTGCCGTGAGATTACGTTTCGTTTTAATGTTAAGAAAATGCTTGAATCTTGCAAGATATCTAAGCCTTTGTAACGCAGAACGGCATTGCGTGCTAATATGATCCTCCCAGGACAAATGCTTGTCAAAGATAACTCCAAGGTTTTTTACCTGATGGGACGTTTTCAATTTAACAGCGTTAATTGCAACAGAATTGTGGTGAGAAAGCTCGTGAAGAGTACAAGCTTGAAATAACTGGGGCGACGCAATAATAATATGTTGACATTTGTTTTCATTGAGTGAAAGACCGTTTGCACTTGACCAGTGGGTAATGTTATCAAGGTCATCATTAAGTTCGGAAAGTGCAACGGCAGCATTTTCAAGAGAAAACTTTTTCCCGGTCTGTACATCATCGGCAAATATATGATGATCACATTTGGTGATGCAGTCTGAGAGATCATTTATGAAAATAGAAAAAAGAATAGGCCCAAGGATAGATCCTTGAGGAACTCCAGACGCAACATCCATAAACGATGAGGTATTATTGTGTACACGAACGCATTGTTTGCGACCAGTAAGGTAACATGTAAACCACTTTACAGCAAGAGCATCAAGACCAATGGCGTGCAGCTTGGCTAACAGAAGAGCATGGTTAACTGTATCGAAGGCTTTAGCAAAATCCAAAAGCACTAGTGAAGTAAATTTAGAGTCATCAATTGCCTTAAGAATATCATCAGAAATTTTAACAAGAACTGTAGTTGTGCTGTGTCTGAAACGAAAACCAGACTGTTTTGAATGAAGAATTTTGCATTCATCAAGGTAGCTTTTGAGCTGATTGGCTACAGCACGCTCAAGAACTTTAGACAAACAAGGCAAAATGCTAATGGGGCGAAGGTTTGTAACATCCTTAGATCTACCATTTTTTAAAATAGGGTTAATAACTGCTAATTTCCAGATAGTGGGTACACTGCAAGACGTAATAGAGAAATTAATTATGTGGGTAATTGCTGGGACAATAAATGGCAGAAATAACTTAATTTTTTTAATATTAATGTTCTCGAAACCATTAGCATTAGTGGTAATGCTGCCAATAATATCAACGACTTCACTCTCAGTTATGGTGCCAAGAGTGAATGTTGTATTCGGTTTAATGTCTAGACAAGAAGATATTTGATTATTAAGCAAATTTGGATCGAAGTTGGCAGAATTCTGATTTTCAATAAAATAATTTGTTAATGGTGTATGGATTGATATCAGTAATCTGACTACTTAAAGCTCTTCCATGAACCTGCAGCTGCCCGAGATGATTCCACAACAATTTACTGTTCTTCTCATTGTTAATCCGGTCATCAAATGTTTTGACCTTAGCGAGTCTAACAGTCTTTTTGACTGTATTCCTTAAAACTTTGTATTTTTCCCAATGAACAGGATTCTTAGTTTTATTAAATAACTATTTTGCTCTATCACGCTTTTTCATGAGAGCTCGAATATCATTGTTAATCCAAGGAGAGGCTGGCTTTTAGGTTTAAAAGTTACATACGGCACATGAACATCCATCAACTCTGTAATAATGTTATTCAAAGTAGAAACTTTGTCATCAATGGTTGGCTTATCATAAATAAAAAACCAAGGAGCATTAGCTGCATCAACTTCAAACAAATTCATGTTAAGGTTCTTCCAATTCCTGGCTCTAACAGTATTTTGAGAAATCTCAGGAACAACAACGTCATAAACGAAGTACACAAAGTTATGGTGACTGATGCCTGGTTGGATAGCCTGGTCAATGAGTTTGATTTTATCTTCTTGTCTAATCATTACAAGGTCAAGCAGAGATTCACTAGCATTGCAAAAATACGTTGGCTGGTCTGCCAGTTGCGTAAGATCGTGAATGTTACAAATATTTTTCATTGCATGGTATCCTGGGGAAGAAGGTTTCATTAAATTAATATTAAAGTCACCAACTAAAATGACGTCATCAATATCGCTAACGAAGTTATAAAGAGAGTTATCAAGAACTTGAAGGGATGAAACAGGAAGGCTAGGTGGACGATACACAATGCCCAAAGTAATAGAAATAGTTTTAGTTTGAATCTTAAGCCAGAGTTGTTCTAGATCACCTTCAATGCTTTTATTGCAATATTGCAATATTCTACGGGGGTTGTAACGTGTTCCCGGTTGGCCCTTCTTAAGGTTTTTACGAAACATTTTTCCTGCAAAAAATTTGTCTGTCTCACCTCTGAGTGCAAAAGGTGAACTCTGTAGTTAAAAGGTTGTTGGTTATTATCCACAAAACCTCCCAGTGATGTATAATATGTTTAAATTATGGGTTCCATCCCTGAACCCTTCAGCGTAAAAATTTCCTATGTAAAACAAGTTGTTTGGTAACCTTAAACCACTCCAGTGGTAGTCTGTTAACTTTAAATAGAGCTGATGGTTGCGCATTCGCTCATAGTACCCTCTATTCCGATCCTTATCGCAAGCTAGGTCCTGAGGAGTGCGCCCAGGGTTTTTTTTTCGAGGTTTTCCCATATAAATAAAATAACTTTCTGTGAACGGCTGTCTGGTTAGAGCATTAAATGTTGCGATTATCTCATTTGAATTAACAGTTACAAAAACCCTTAAACTGTAACTCTTTATGGTCAAAAATAGTGTTTTTATTTATAGAAACTGTCTTTTGCTCCAATTTTCTTTGTGGCCTGTACGAATTTCCTGCAACAAGCAGCGCGGACAGCACTAAGTTAATTTTTGCAAATAGTGCCCCTTTAAACTTGTAATTTTTATTTACAAAAATTTCTTGAGCCACAAAAACATCAGTCCCCCCAAAAATATAAAATGGCAATTTTTTATTTTTTGTAAACAGTGTATTCTTATAAATTGTGGTGATGTATTTCACGGGAGGTGTATTCCTCAGAAGAAGTATTCCTTGGTGCATTAATTTATGCAATTTATTTACATGACTTGGCAGTCTTGTTCTTTGGCATATTATGTGTGCACTGACCCTTTCTGTTGTAGCATTTATTTGGAGTTCAACAGGAACCCCGAATAAATTCCTCCGTGTGGGGGCGTGTAAACGTGGTCTCGTATCAGACGCTCGTGGTGAGGACACCTCAACACCACCGAAGAAAAAACCTGAGGGCAGAATTCTTCCACACCAGAAGAACATCGTCTTTAAGGCGATCTTGATTTAAAAATGTAAATATTGTATATTGTTCTCTTAGGCATAAAGTCAGCACACCACCAGCTTAGTTATGTTTTAGATATAAAACACACGATATTTTTTATTTGTAACAGGTGATGACTTTGTTTATTCATGAAAAATGTTCGACGTTCAAACCACTTGTCTGCTTCTGAAAACAACTTAAAACTAACCTAACCTGCGTTATAGCACATTTTAACTAGCTGGTATATTTAATCTTTTGATTTTTGTGCTTAATTCACTTTGGTAAACTTAACTTCTTGCTATGAACCCTAGCGGAGCTCAACATTTTATGTTTGCATATTTTTACGGACCCAGTGTTTATTTTTATGTCTATTTTTTATAGCATCTCCATCCAAACTCCGACCGTAGCAAACCTCTAAAAACGTAAACAAACTAGCTTTCCTACGATAAAATCATGCCTTGTAAATAGTAGTTTGAATCCCAAAGTCAAATGTTTATTCTGAGCAATACACTTCGTTCCCCCCCCCCTCCTTCAATAGTTGCGATGCATAACATCGTAGTTTATTTTTATAGGC
Source organism: Lithobius niger (assembly GCA_023313725.1). Taxonomy (NCBI): domain Eukaryota; kingdom Metazoa; phylum Arthropoda; class Chilopoda; order Lithobiomorpha; family Lithobiidae; genus Lithobius; species Lithobius niger. The sequence goes on from JAHWFP010110683.1 coordinate 16,525, forward strand.
CTAAATTCACGTTGTTATAAGTTTAAAACTCACTTGTACATTCAAAGCCAGGCCTCTAACGCTCCCCAGTCGGCAATTCCCTTTGTCAATGCAGCCTCACCAATCCACTCAGAGTGCTCAGCTACCCTGCCCATCCGTGCCGTCATGCCAACTTCCGGTAGTGACAGCTCGGCCGGTTTTGGTCAGTCTCTCCTCCTCCTAGCATCCACCTCTTCCCCACTCACCCCCTCTGTCGCTCTCCTACAGGCCCGCACTTTCCCTCTACCTGCCGGCCAGGCAGAGGGCATATAAACCCAGACCCAGGAGAATTTCGTTAGCACAGCTCAGGATTCTCAAAGCTAGAGGTCGCTACGCCGGTCGGGAGTGGAGATGCCGCGGTCCGATTGTTGCCAAGCCGGACAAAGGTAGTTGGTTCGTATGTAACTTAGTTGAAAATTGAAAATTGAACTTTTGGACTCACACGTCAAAATTTATAGTTTAATTTAAACTTAACCTCGTAGCTTTGACAGTAACTTTGTGGTGCGTTAAGCCAAACAGCATTTTCGGACGTTAACGACCATAACTTAAGGGTTCACGGTCCCTTACTAAAAACCAGCTTTTATTTTTCATCGTTTCTTTAAACGCAGTTTAATGTAAACAAAGGTCCGTTGGGTCAATTAGATTTGCAGAAGCATAGTACTTCATGGAGTGTTCATCCCTTTTCTAATGTGAATCGCCAATGGGTACGGTTTGATTATTTGGGTGTTCCCTTGTAAAACATAACTGTTAGTAGGTCTACTATTACTACACAGTCGAGACTGTTCGTAATTTAGTGGGCTCTTTTGCGAATTCCCCGTTGCCTAAAAATCACTGTTTCCATTTGAAATTGTTTTGTGAACATAATTTCTGTTCAAGTTGAATTTAATGTAAATTCCCCCCGTGTCATTTATAACCTAAACTAAGGTGTAAATTAACCAAATGTAATTGTAAAGTGTAAATGTTTTAATGTTTTAACATGTTTGACTAAAATAAAAACCGGGAGTTTTAAACGCCCGTCGGTTTTATAGTTCGTTGATTGCTAGAAGTAGTATTTAAGATAACTCTCTTCAAATTTAACTTAGCTAGCCTATTTCCACCTTGGTGGCAGCGTTACCGCTTATTATCACTAGTTAACCTGCATGATTAGGACAAAAGTAGCTCCATTCTCTACACCGGGACTGTAGTAGTTGTGCTGTTTTAACTAAAAAGTACCAAAAGTCAACCCAGAGTGATAGTAAGATAGATCCAGTTACACCATGCGACCGGCGATGTTACAAGCACCTACTCCGTCGTAGCATCCGCCGTTACAAATGGTAGCAGCGGTGGGATGAACAGGTGCTGTTTCTACAAGCGTTTCCCCCCTGCCATGCTACTATGCCATTTGTGTTGAACAATTCTTCAACCGAGATGTCCGTGACTCAGTTACAATATTCACAGAAGTAGACGCCTGCATTGCAGTCAAAATCAATGCCGAAAAAGATACCAGCATTGCCGTCACTATCAATGCAAAAACCGATGCCCGCACTGAAGCCAAAAAACAGTGCCCATCATCAGCTCCAGTAGCCAAACCAGTACCGGAGCCAGGAAGCAAAGATAGCAGCCCCCCCCTCCCCGTCTTGGAAATCAACGAGCCGTGGACCGTCAACTGCGAGGAGGATTTCACCATTCATGGAAAGGAAGCTCCGTCGCCGTATCCAGTGGACCTTGGCAACAGCAACCATCGTTCCAGTGAAGTAGGCCTCAACCAGACGTCCTACTACCGTAGAAGTGTGCTAGCCGATTCATTCATCAGGTGGGAAGTTGGATTGGACTAGACTGACTGCACAGTGATTGTGTCTGGGGTAAGTGTGCATAAGATATGCTTAGGCCACCAAGCCGAGTGTTATAGTTAAGAGCCTTTTAGGTATTTTAATTGTTTATACACCTGAGTGCTAGGGGTCTAAAATAAGTGTATTTCTTGCTAAATCCTACCAATGTTGGGAGAGAAGTGTTTTTAGTAACTCGCTCTGCTCAATTTAAAAGTAAAATTAATTTGCGGCTGCATTTTAATGAAGTTTCATTTATAAGAGTTTTATTTTGAAGCTTAAAGTTAAAAATGTCCGACATGGACGATTTTGAAGATGTCATTAAAGACATTCAGTATAAAGACCTTAAAAAGGCCTGTTCGAAGTTGGGCCTAACCGTGTGCTAAACTCGAGACGAGTCTGTAACGATCTTGCAAAATGCCGTTGAGGAAAAGAATTTCTTTAAGCGATCTCTCTGACGAACTAGCCCCGGCTATAGAAAAAAGAGAAGCTATCATTCTACAAATGAAAGAATTAGCAGCTAAAGAACAGGAGCTTTCCCTTAGAGCAGAAGAATTAAGGTTAAGAGCTTTAGAAATGGCGGACGTTGACAAGCGCCGAGCTCAAGAGGCAGCCAGTGCGGACAAACGCATGGCTCACGAACTAGCATTACGAGACCAAGAGTCCCAAATCAGGGATAGAGACGCTCTATTAAAGGAGCAAGAAGCACAACTTAGCGAATGCGCTAGTGCTAGAGAAATATTAAAGTTAGATAAGCAGATCGAATTAGCTAGGCTAACGGCTGCAAATCTTAGTAGTAGTTCAACTCCAAGTAGTGGTACAGTTACCCCTTCTAACCCCAGTGTCCCTGTAAACAAACTTGGTAAAATTGCTGACGCTGTCAGACTTGTAAATAAGTGGACTTCCAACTCGGAAATTAATAGCTTTTTAAAGATTTTTGAAAAGACTATGGAGACGCAAAGAATAGATAAAACTGAGTGGGTCGTCGGACTCCAGCCTTTCTTAGGAGAAACTTTGATTAAAGTGTGTAATCAAATGTCAGTTTTAGAAATGCACGATTATGACCTAGTTAAAAACAAGTTACTAGAAAGGTTTGTTCAAACTAAAGAGTCGGTCCAAGCCCAGTTTCGTTCACTTGAACGTGGCCCAGAACAATTGTTCCACGAACATGCGTTTGAATTAGAAACCCTATTTTCAAGATGGGTGTCCCTAGCTGAGGTGAATAGCAGCTATGACAAGTTAGCTAATTTAGTTTTACTTGAACAATTTACCAAATCATGTCGCTTTGCACTGCGCAAGTGGTTGCCGGACCAAATTAAACTTGGCACGTTAACTGAAGCCCCCAAACTCTGTGACGAGTTACAACCAGAAACAAGCAGATTCCGGCCGATGTTGCCCTTAAAACAGGGAAAGCACAACGTAGTGCGTCATCATCTGGACAAGCTTCAAAAGCATCCTCCAATTTTTGAAGTAGCCACCGAGCCCCTTCTATTGCAGCTAAACCGGCCGGTACTGCAGCATCTTTTGCCGATCCGAGTAAAGGAGACTCGGCCAGCAGCAACTATTCCAATCGTGAGTTTGACAGGCCTAGAAAGACTAGGTTTGAAGGTGTTTGTTTTTTTTGTAACAAAATCGGTCACAAGAAAACCGAGTGTCGTTCTCGTATTGCACAAGAGGCAAACCCAGCCACTAACGCTGAGTGTAACTTTGTTCGTAACAATCCTCCCGAAATGGTTCTTTCTAAACACATTCACGAATGGACTGTGAATGGCTCGAAATGTCTGGTCTTAAGAGACACAGGCTCGACACACGATGTCATTGCAAGGGATTTTGTGAAGCCCGAGCAATTCACGGGTGAATACACCCATTGTCACAACGCTCTCACAGAGCAGACGACCGCCCACGCAATCGCAGTGATTGACGTTGAAACGCCCTACGGTAAAATCCAAACCGAGGCCCTCGTTTCAGATCACATGGGAAGCCACTTCCAAATGTTGTTAGGTGTGCCTTCTCAAACAGTGTTAGAAGAAAAAGGTTTAAAGGCCCTGCCCCCTTACTCTAACGCCATCACTCGTTCCCAAACACGTATGGAACAACAACTCCCGATATCTAAACCCAAATATCGTGAGATCGAATCTAAGAGTGAAAACGACTCAGACAGTGATTCTGATTCTAGTGTAGTTTCCCCTTTACAGGAAGGTTTTGTTTCACCTAAGGTAGATAGCTTAGATTCAGCTATTTAAGGTCCACAGTCAGATCAGTTGAATAAATTACGGAGTATTGACAAACCCGAATTTGCCAAGTTGCAGTTAGACTGCCCAACTTTAAAACCATGTTGGCAAACTGCTGAGCTCCCGCTGGACCAGCAGGATGAAAACAAACAGTTTTTCATCGAGAAAGGATTACTTTTCCGTAATCCCTTTCGGCCTTTAGGAAGACCGTTAATCAAGAAACAGCTAGTGCTTCCTAAAGAATGTAGAGATTTAGTCTTAAACACCGCACATGCTAATGCATGGGCTGGGCATCTAGACCGATCCAAAACGAAGGATATGGTGTTGACTAACTTTTACTGGCCACATTGTTTTGCCGACATTGACAATTTTGTTTCTACATGTTTAACCTGCCAGAAAAATGGTAAATCTGGACAGAAGTTTGTTGCCCCCATGGTGTTAGTACCCATGGATGATGAGCCGTTCAACAGATATGTAATCGATATCGTCGGCCCCATCAAGCCTGCTAGTAAGGCTGGTTATAAGTATATCTTGTCGTTACTTGACCCGGCAACAAAGTTTCCCGAGGCCGTGCCCCTTAAAGAAGCCAACAGCCAGAGCGTTGTAGATGCTCTCCTTGTGTTTTCTAGGTTAGGCTTTCCAGCCGAGCTCCAAAGCGGCCTAGGCTCGTGTTTCATATCGGAACTTACGACTTTATTCTTGGAAAAATGCGGTATAAAGTGTGTTAATTCAAGTGTAAACCACCCGCAATCTAACAGTGTGGAACGTTTCCACAGGACACTCAAAGAGGTGCTAAGAGCTGTCGTTTATGAGCATCCCCAAGATTGGGAGAGGTGCCTGCCAGGAGCAATGTTTGCTCTAAGAACTGCTCCACATGAGAGCACTGGCTTCACTCCAGCGGAGTTGGTCTACGGACGCAACCTCAAAGGCCCACTGGAGTTGGTGAAAAGCCATTGGATTGAACCAGACGTTCATCCTTCCGTTTTGGAATACATCTTGGACTTGCTCCAGAGATTTCAGTATTCTTGTGAGCTCTCTCAGGAGAACATCACTCGTACACAAATGAAAAATAAATCATATTACGACGTTAAGGCAGTTGAACGTAAGTTCAAAGTTGGTGACAAGGTTTTGGTCCTTAAACCAGCAAGAACCAATAAGTTGGATATTTATTGGGATAAACCCTGTGAAGTTTTGAAACGATTGTCAGATACCAATTATCTTGTAAAAAAAATCGTTTGGTTTACAAAAATAAACCATATATCATGTAAACCTTCTCAAACCCTATATGCCTATGGAGGGGTCAAGCAATCATTCTTACAATGACGAACGTGAGATTCCTCACACCGACCATGTCTGGACAGGTCAGCCTGGAGATGGCCACCTTACTGCTAAGGCCGCCATGAGTCTTTTCAGAAAGACAGGCAACTTAACTGAGTTGCAGAAGAACGACCTCCTTGAGGTATTCGAACGAGTAGACGGTGTCTTCTCTACTTTACCAGGACGCACTGACAAGCCACTCACGATGTTGAGTTAGTCGATTCCAAAGTCAAACCCTGTAAGTATTATAGCCACGCGAAATTCAAAAGGGATTTGATAGTGACTGAAATCAAGCGTACGCTTGACTTGGGCTTAATCTAATCATTGAAACTGATTCCCCACATGGTTCACCCATGATTATCGTGCAGAAAGAAGACGTTAGCCCACGTCCTGTAGCTGACTATAGAGAGCTAAACAACAGCACAGTCACCAAAGACTACCCCATTCCCAACATTGAGGAATGCATTGAACGTGCTGCTAAGTGGAAATATATTTCTTTCTTTGACCTCAACCGTGGATTCTGGCAAGTGCGCTTGACGCCACAGGCCTTAATGGCCGCCACCATCACAACTCCCATTGGGAAGTTTGCTCCCCTCATGATGAACATGGGGATGAAAAACGCTCCATTCTGCTTCCAGAAGCTCATGGACAATGTCACTCGTGGCATGGAAGAGTATGTCACACCCTTCTAAGACGACACTGCTGTAGGGGCCGAAACGAAGCCACAGCATCTCGAAAACATCTATAATTTCCTCTCTGCTGTCAAGAAGGCCGGATTGACGGTCAATGCCAAGAAATCGCAGGTCGCTTGTAGCAAAGGTACTTTCTTTGGCCATGAAGTTGGCAATGGATCTCGTACACCCTCTGAGGTGAAGGTCTTGGCTGTGCAAATGTTCGCACGACCACAAACTAAGAAAGATGTCCGTTCCTTTCTCGGTTTGGTCGGATATTATCAAAGATATATCCCTCACTAATCTGAAATTTGTGCATGTCTCACAGACTCCTTGAAAAAGGATGCGCCCGATCCCGTCATGTGGGATGAGTCTAAGCAAGCTGCTTTTGACACATTGAAAAACTCTTTAGTGGCGTTTCCCGTCCTGAGAGCCCCTGACTTCACACAATAATTTATTTTGCAGTGTGATTGTTCCGACCGAGGTATGGGTTGTGTTTTGTCACAAGTGTTTGGAGAAGATGAACACCCCTGTCTTTACGTTTCACGTAAATTGACAGCACGTGAACAAAACTATGGTACGACAGAAAAAGAATGCACGTGTTTGATCTGGTCCGTTGCTAAGTTGCGTCCCTACATCTATGGAACAAAATTTGTCATAGAATCAGATCACAACCCGTTGCACTGGCTCAAGCAAATGTCTGGAAAGAACCCCAGATTGCTTAGGTGGAGCCTAACCCTACAAGATTACGACTACGAAGTTAGATACAAACCTGGAAAGTTTCACGCAAACGCTGACACTCTCAGCAGGTATTTTGTTTAAACATTGATTGTTAAAACACGTCATTTTCAGTACAAATTGACTGGAAATTAATATTTCTTTATTGCCAAAACAACTTAACCTGGTAATTTTAGCATTACATTCCTCGAATGTGATGTTCCCCTGGAGGCTTCTTCCGGTTTGTAGACGCCTGCTTGCATATCCCACCGTGCATGTGCGGCGCGGTCCTCCCTAATAAAAGCGACAGCGCGCACGCTATCGGCATTCATTTTCCTCCAGAGGTGTCTCCACGCCAGCTCGCTCCCCGGTTCCCCGACTGTTGTTTGGAAAAATTGGATTCTTCCCGAAGATGACAACGCTTAGAATACCACCCTTCGTCCGGCAGTTGTTGGGTATCCGCCCTCGACCTCGCCGCACCTTCCCGCACGACACCCGCCGATGCCATGCCTGCTGTCGCATCGCCTGACTCTCTGCTCCTCCCGGGCCAGCGCTCGGCGCTCCTCGCCCACCTGATCTGTTGTTGCTTCGACAAGACCTTCAAGTCGCCAGAGACTCCTCCCGGGCCACCGAGCGCAATCTCCGCCGGGCGACACCCGCCCATTCTCCGGAACGAGACTTGCCGCTCGACCCGTCGTCCAATTCCACGGATAGGCCTAAGCGTCAGCCGCAGTGTCATACGAGAAATCGTACATGACACTGTCCGCCACCTACAGGTCAAACCGATGCCGCCTCCCTCCTGCACGTCTTCGGTACGAAGGCCCGCACCCAGGACTAAGTTGCATCCACCTCTAGCCATTAAGGGCACAGGCATGCCGCTTCCCTCCGCCGTCCTCAGCATACAAGCGCAAGCCGGACGACACTCTGTCGCCGTACCACCCGCTGTCGCCCGTCCCTACTGCCGAGAAACACATCAGGTTCCCGAACGACACTCCTGACGAAACCTCCCTGTCGCTAGCAGCTCTTCTAAAGACTGTCGAGCAGACAGTCCCCGCAATGCTTCCTGTTCCAGCCTGCCGGACGACACAACCGCTCGAAGCAAGTACGGCTCATCGCCGCCTGCAACACGCCTCGACCAAGACTCTCGACCGTGGCTCACCCCACATTTCGAGCGGAAATCAAGCCGACTGTTGCTGTCCACTGCTACTTGTCTCACTCGTGGTTGATCCCACGTTTTGAGTGAAGAACCTAGACGGAAGCTGTCTGCACCCTTTGCTGCTTGTCTCGACCGTGGCTAACCCCACGTCTCGAGTGAAAACCAAGTCACCTGTTGCTGTTACTGCTGCTCGTCTCACTCGTGGCTAAATCCCACGTTTTGTGTGAACCAAGACGGAAGCCGTTTGCACCATTTGCTGCTTGTCTCGACCGTGGCTAACCCCACGTCTCGAGTGAAAATCAATTCACCTGTTGCTGTCCACTGCTGCTCGTCTCAATCGTGGCTTGAATCCACGTTTTGAGTGAACCAAGACGGAAGGCGTTTCCACCTCTTGAAGCTTATCTCGACCGTGGCTAGCCCCATGTCTCGAGTGAAAATCAAGTCACCTGTTACTGTCCACTGCTGCTCGTCTCAATTGTGGCTTGAACCCACGTTTGGAGTGAACCAAGACGGAAGACGTTTCCACCTCTTGCTGCCTGTCTCACTCGACTGTTGCTGTCCACTGCTGCCTGTCTCACTCGTGGCTGATCCCACGTTTTGAGTAAAGAACCTAGACGGAAGCCGTTTGCACCCTTTGCTGCTCGTCTCGACCGTGGCTAACCCCACGTCTCGAGTGAAAATCAAGTCACCTGTTGCTGTCCACTGGCGCTCGTCTCAATCGTGGCTTGAACCCACGTTTTGAGTTAACCAAGACGGAAGGTATTTCCACCTCTTGCTGCTTGTCTCGACCGTGGCTAGCCCCACGTCTCGAATGAAAATCAAGACATCAGTTGCTGTCCTCTGCTGCCTGTCTCATTCGTGGCCCGAGCCCACGCTTTGAGTGAATCAAGACGGAAGCCGTCTACACCCCTTGCTGCTTGTCTCGACCGTGGCTGACCCCACGTCTCGACCGAAAATGAAGGCAACAGTAGCTATCCACTGCTGCGTATCATTCGTGGCCCGAACCCACGCTTTGAGTGAATCAAGACGGAAGGTGTTTACACCTCTTCCCGCTTGTCTCGTCTGTGGCTGACCCCAGGTCTCGAGCAAAAACCAAGACACTGCTGCTCGTCTCATTCGTGGCTTTAAACCCATGCTTTGAGTGAAGAGTCAAGTTGGAGGCCATCTGCATCTCTCTACTCGTTTCATCATGGTTTAAAAAAAAAAAAACCCACGTCCTGAGTAAAGAATCAAGTCGAACGCCGTCTCCATCTCTTGCCGCTTCACGCCTGCTTCTGCTGTCGCACCGCCAGACTCTTCCGTCCCCCCGGGCCAGTGCACGCTACCTCCCGCCACGCTGGACCTGTCGTCCCTCCACCACGACCTTCAAGTCGCCAAGGACTCTTACCGGGCTGCCAAGCAGAACCTCCGCCATGCGACACTTGCCCAATCTCCGGACCGAAGCTTGCCGCTCGACCTGCCGTCCAATTCCTCCCGGAAGGGCCACAGCGTCAACCACAGTGTATCACGAGAAATCGTACATGACATCGTCCGTCACCGGCAAGTCAATCCGATGCCGCCTCCTTCCTACACGTCGTCGGTACACAAGGCCCGTACCCGGGACTGTGTCGTGTCCACGTCAAGCCACGAAGGGCACTGGCGTGCCGCTTCTTCTCTCCCAACTGCGGCACCAAAGCGCAAGTCGGACGACACACTGTCGTCACATCACCCTCTGTCGCCCGCCCCTACTACCGTGAAGCGCGTCAAGCTCCCGGACGACACCCCAGACGAATCCACCCTGTCGCCCGGAACTCTTCTAAAAGACTGTCGAGCAGACTGTCCCAAACTTCAGCCGAAGTGTCGTACGGGAAATTGTACGTGACACCGTCCGTCACCTGCAAGTCAACCCGATGCCGCACCCTCCCTGCACATCTTCGGTACGAAAGGCCCGTACCCAGGAATGGGTCGCGTCCACATCAAGCCATGAAGGGCACAGTTGTGCCGCTTCTTCTACCCCCGGCTACGGCACCCAAGCGCAAATCGGACGACACACTGTCGTCGCGTCACCCCCAGT
>JAHWFP010110683.1:31492-48351 GCA_023313725.1 Lithobius niger
TGGCAATAAAGAAAGAACATTTTGCAGACCCCCAGCCTGGCCGGCTAAAAATGGTTTCTTTTTGCCTAAAACATACTTAACCTTAACTCCCGCCCTGCCTCCCCTCTCGAGTCACCGCCTGACACATTGAGAGTAAAATGAATGCCGATAGCGTGCGCGCTGTCGCTTTTATTAGGGAGGACCGCGCCGCACATGCACGGTGGGATATGCTAGCAGGCTTCTACAAACCGGAAGAAACCTCCAGGGGAACATCACATTCGAGGAATGTAATGCTAAAATTACCAGGTTAAATATGTTTTAGGCAAAAAGAAACCAGTTTTAGCCGGCCAGACTGGGGGCCGGCAAAATGTTCTTTATCTTTAAATTTTTGTTAAGTGGTATATTGAAAGTGCAACCACACCAAAAGGAACTTTCAGCTATTTTCCCGTTTCGGAACTCTACACCTAAAATTTAAGTGCCTATGTTTTACTCTTTTTGTCACTATCAACGTCTCCCTTTGTGGGTGAATATTGTCAAGATTGTAACGACACTAATTAAATATTCATTAGGAATATTCTACGGGGGTTGCAACTTGTTCCCGGTTGGCCCTTTGTAACGGCGGATGCTACGACGGGGTAGGTGCTTGTAACATCGCCGCTCGCCTGGTGTAAGTAGATCTTCTTACTATTACTACTGGGTCTGGGTATTTATGCCTTCTGCTTGGCAGGCAGGTAGAGGGTTAGCGCGGACCTGTAGGAGAGCGACGGAGGGGGTGAGTGGGGAAGAGGGGGACGCTTGGAGGAGGAGAGACAGACCAAAATCGGCCGCGCCGTCATTACCGGACAATGCGGCCATGACAGCGCGGACGACCGGGGTAGCTTGAGCGCTCTGACTGGCTGGCGGAATTGAAGCCGTGTTCTGGTTGGATGGATTCGAATTGACAAAGGGACTTGCCGACTTGGAACTTAGAGGCCTGGCTTTGAAAGTGCAAGTGAGTTTTCAACTCATGACAACGTGATTTTTAGGCCTATTAAAATAAACTACGATGTTAGGCATCGCAACTATTGAAGGAGGGGGGGGAAGCGAAGTGTAATGCACAGAATTATTATTCGACTTTGGGAATGAAACTGCTATATACAATGCATGTTGTTGACGAAGGAAAGCTAGTTTGTTTACGTTTTTAGAGGTTCACTACGGTCGGAGTTTGGATGGAGATGCTATAAAAAATAAACATAAAATCATACACTGGGTCCGTAAAAATAGACAAACATAAACATGGGAGCTCCGGTAGGGTTCATGGCAAGAAGTTAAATTTACCAAAATGCATTAAGTGCACAAATAAAAGATTAAAGGGTCCAGCTAGTTTTTAAAGGGCTATATCGCCAGTTTAGGTTAGATTTTTAAACTGGTTTGAACATCGGACATTTTTCATAAATAAACAAAGTCGTCACCCGTTAGAAATAAAAAATATCGTGTGTTTTTAACATCTACAACACAACTAAGCTGAAAAGTGTTTCGGCTTTATGCCTAAAAAAATATACATTATTTACATTTTAAAGTGAAATCGCCATAAAGACGATGCTCTTCTGGTAGGTAAGAGTGCTGCCCTCAGGTTTTTTCTTCGGTGGTGTTGAGGTGTCCTCACCACGAGCGTCTGATACGAGACCGCGTTTACACCTTCTTAAGGTTTTTACGAAACATTTTTCCTGCAATAATTTGTCTGTCTCACCTCTGAGTGCAAAAGGTCAACTCTGTCGTTAAAACGTTGTTGGTTATTAGCCACAAAACCTCCCAGTGATGTATAATATGTTTAAATTATGGGTTCCATCTCTAAACCCTTCAGTGTAAAAATTTCCTATGTAAAACAAGTTGTTTGGTAACCTTAAACCACTCCAGTGGTAGTCTGTTAACTTTAAATAGAGCTGATAGTTGTGCATGCGCTCATAGTACCCTCTATTCCGATCCTTATCGCAAGCTAGGTCCTGAGGAGTGCGCCCAGGGGTTTTATTTTGAGGTTTTCCCAGATAAATAAAATAACTTTCTGTGAACGGCTGACTGGTTAGAGCATTAAATGTTGCGATTATCTCATTTGAATTAACAGCTACAAAAACCCTTAAACTGTAACTCTTTATTGTCAAAAATAGTGTTTTTATTTATAGAAACTGTCTTTTGCTCCAATTTTCTTTGTGGCCTGTACGAATTTCCTGCAACAAGCAGCGCGGACAGCACTAAGTTAATTTTTGCAAATAGTGCCCCTTTAAACTTGTAATTTTTATTTATAAAAATTTTTCTTGAGCCACAAAAACATCAGTCCCCCAAAAATATAAATGGCAATTTTTACTTTTTGTAAACAGTGTATTCTTATAACTTGTGGTGATGTATTTCACGGGAGGTGTATTCCTCAAAAGGTGGTTTCCTTGGTGCATTAATTTATGCAATTTATTTACATGGCTTGGCAGTCTTGTTCTTTGGCATATTCTGTGTGCACTGACCGTTTCTGTTGTAGCATTTATTTGGAGTTCAACAGGAACCCCGAATAAAGTCCTCCGTGTGGGGGCGTGTAAACGCGGTGTCGTATCAGACGCTCGTGGTGAGGACACCTCAACACCACCGAAGAAAAAACCTGAGGGCAAAATTCTTCCACACCAGAAGAACATCGTCTTTATGGCGATCTCGATTTAAAAATGTAAATATAGTATATTGTTCTCTTAGGCATAAAGCCAACACACCACCAGCTTAGTTATGTTTTAGATATAAAACACACGATATTTTTTATTTGTAACAGGTGACGACTTTGTTTATTCATGAAAAATGTCCGACGTTCAAACCACTTGTCTGCTTCTGCAAACAACTTAAAACTAACCTAACCTGCGTTATAGCACATTTTAACTAGCTGGTAAATTTAATCATTTGATTTTTGCGCTTAATGCACTTTGGTAAACTTAACTTCTTGCCATAAACCCTACTGGAAGTAGAAATTTTATGTTTGCATATTTTTACGGACCCAGTGTTTATTTTTATGTCTATTTTTTATAGCATCTCCATCCAAACTCCGACCGTAGCAAACCTCTAAAAACGTAAACAAACTAGCTTTCCTACGATAAAATCATGCCTTGTAAATAGCAGTCCGAATCCCAAAGTCAAATGTTTATTCTGAGCAATACACTTCGTTTCCCCCCCCCCCCTTCTTCAATAGTTGCGATGCATAACATCGTAGTTTATTTTTATACTAAATTCACGTTGTTATGAGTTTAAAACTCACTTGCACATTCAAAGCCAGGCCTCTAACGCTCCCAAGTCGGCAATTCCCTTTGTCACTGCAGCCTCACCAATTCCCCATCCACTCAGAGCGCTCAGCTACCCTGACCGTCCGCGCCGTCATGCCAACTTCTGGTAGTTACAGCTTGGCCGGTTTTGGTCAGTCTCTCCTCCTCCAAGCGGCCAGGCGGAGGGCATATAAACCCAGACCCAGGAGAATTTCGTTAGCACAGCTCAGGATTCTCAAAGCTAGAGGTCGCTACGCCGGTCGGGAGTGGAGATACCGCGGTCCGATTGTTGCCATGCCGGGCAAAGGTAGTTGATTCGTATGTAACTTAGTTTAGATGGAAAATTTAACTTTTGGACTCACACGTCAAAATTTATAGTTTAATTTAAACTTAACCTCGTAGCTTTGACAGTAATTTTATGGTGCGTTAAGCCAAACGGCATTTTCGGATGTTAACGACCCTAACTTAAGGGTTCACGGTCCCTTACTAAAAACCAGCTTTTATTTTTCATCGTTTCTTTAAACGCAGTTTAATGTAAACAAAGGTCCGTTGGGTCAATTAGATTTGCAGAAGCATAGTACTTCATGAAGTGTACATCCCTTTTCTAATGTGAATCGCCAATGGGTACGGTTTGATTATTTGGGTGTTCCCTTGTAAAACATAACTGTAAGTTGGTCTACTATTACTACACAGTCGAGACTGTTCGTAATTTAGTGGGCTCTTTTGCGAAATCCCCGTTGCCTAAATATCACTGTTTCTATTTGAAATTGTTTTGTGAACATAATTTCTGTTCAAGTTGAATTTAATGTAAATTCCCCCGTGTCATTTATAACCTAAACTAAGGTGTAAATTAACCAAATGTAATTGTAAAGTGCAAATGTTTTAATGTTTTAACATGTTGACTAAAATAAAAACCAGGAGTTTTAAATGCCCGTCGGTTTTATAGTTCGTTGATTGCTAGAAGTTAGTATTTAAGATAACTAACTTCACATTTAACTTAGCTAGCCTATTCCCACCTTGGTGGCAGCGTTACCGCTTATTATCACTAGTTAGCCTACATGATTAGGACAAAAGTAGCTCCATTCTCTACACCGGGACTGTAGCAGTTGTGCTGTTTTAACTAAAAAGTACCAAAAGTCAACCCAGAGTGATAGTAAGATAGATCCAGTTACACCATGCGACCGGCGATGTTACAAGCACCTACTCCGTCGTAGCATCCGCCATTACATTGCGCTCTTTCACCCCTGCTTAGCACTCTTCCGGCCCAGTGTCATTCTTCACATCATGGTGAAAATTAAACAGGCCAAGCGTTTTCCCGGCAAGGACCCGTTTCTCGGAAGATTACCACTCATCGAAGATCCTGGATCATGTTCGTGCCAGGGTCTACGAAACCCATCACGCCGTGACCCCCACTAGACGGTCTGTCAATTTCATAGCAACTGCGATTACTACAACTTACCTTGTGCCGTCTGTGTCTCTATCCCCTTATCCGAATGGCGTCTCATTGCTGCAACTCACCAAGCTTCCGCTCTACGAAAGAAACAGAGGAATCAACGAACAATTCTCATCAAACAGATTCGTGAAGGACAATCCTTTTCGACAACCCCTACTAAAGTTGACAAGCCCTCTCCAACCTCGCACCCGGACTCTTCTCCGCTTCTTACCTCAATACTAAAGAAGAACGCCCGACAATCCGTTCCCAACACACCCGGGAAATCATCTCCTGCATCATCTTTTAGTTCCCCGGCAACTTACACCTCCTGGCTCCACGAACCGGTTGACCACTCTTCTGCGCTACCTTCCTCGGAGGCCTCGGACGGAAATTCCACACATTTAGAAAACTCTCCAGTAAAGTTGCCCACTCCCACTGAGTCTCCGACCATCGACAGCCCCTCCTCGCCCTTAGGAAAAGACTTTGGCCTCCTGATTGTTGACCATCAAACCACATTGGACGAAATCCCTGCAACACCCTGCTCTCCTTCTAAGGAAAAACCAACAGACCATCCCGCCAACCCTGTTCAGCCTGACCATACGAAAATGGCCACCGACTGCGTAACAGCTACCCCACCTGCTTCAACCGGAGCTCCTAACCTTACAACCCCCAGGATCAACCACGTGAAGCTTTTCACAACGATGAAACATAAGCTACGCCTGAACCATCGTGCCCAACACCAATTCGTTACCAACTACGAAAAGGTGAAACCCCTCTTAGACGCTGCTCAGGACCAGGTTGACTCCCTCACGTCCCAGGTCTCTTCTCCAACAACAGATCCAGTCTCTCCAGGCGGAAAATCTTAAACTTTTAAACCTCTCGGCCTCTCACCTCATCGTAAACCAACTTGCTTCTCGGTCAAAGTCACCGCCACCCCACTCGGGTCGTTGTGAACCCGTCCTTCTAGCTCCATGGGTCTTCACCAAACTTTGCCTGCCAAAAACGACCCGTCCAGCCTACAAACGCCCCTGTCGTCTCCGTTATCCCCTGCTCGACATTAAACCCTCGGACCCACGAATCCCACCTACTTCATTTCCTTCGAGACCCGTTGTTGCCACCCCTGCATCCGGTCCACTCAAAGACCCCTCTTCTTCCTCTAATGCTATCTTTCGACTCAACAGATCTCGCTCTCCACTGCGACATCACTGAAACATAGGACGCTCTCACCTCAAATATCTCTGATCTCAACATTCACACTTTGGCAATTTGATAACTCCCCGATGCACCCCCTCATGTCCCAACTTTCCAACCACAAGACCACTGAACTTCCCTGTGACCTTTCCCGACATAAGGCCAAGGGTTATCATTTTGGGGTCCAGAACATCTCCTCCTAACTAAGGACCCCCACTCGGGCTTGGAACCCATACCTGCTTCATCAAGTTTTCATCACCCACCCTTTCGACCCTTCCAAGGCCGCCCCTCAAAATCCCCCCAAAAAAACATATATGAAACCGGTGATACAATTCAGACACTACCCATCTTTCATTTTCTTCACTACTCCAATCTCAACCCTGCAGGGTGATCTTGTGCCATTCAACACCATTTAATTATCTTCTGAAACCTGCTCTCCTGCTCCCCGTGACCTGACGCTCCCTGAAGCCCTTCAAGCTCCCATCCATGATGTCGCCACCACGTTCACCTCTCCACAACAAGAAAAGGTAATGCACCCCTCATATTTTAGAATACCTTTTTCACTTACATGGCTTTCCTGGAACCCTATTCTAAAAAAAAAAAAAAAAAATCCTTTGGAAAAGGGAATGGTCTCGTTTTGGCCTCCGAAGTACATCCTCCACCATAAACAAATCCAAAACGACACCACATGCCAGCCTCAGCACCCCAGGGAACTCGGCCAAAAGGTGCCCGCCACCTAATTTGACGAGGTCAGCCTGTCAATGCTAAAATTAACAGGTATTGTATTTTGCAGCATAAAGAAAGAACATTTTGCCGGCCCCCAGCCGGGCCGGCTAAAAATGGTGTCTTTTGCTGAAAAGTACAATACCTTCAGGCCCACCCTACCTCCCCTCAGGTGTCACCTTTTGACGCAACTTGAGACAATGAGATGCCGAACCCATTGTGGCTGCATTCTTAAAGAGAGGATCGCGCATGCGCTATCGGGTGGCTGAGGCAGCTGTCGTGAACTTAAGTCTCAAGGCAATGACAGCATCGTTGAGGCAACAATGCTAAAATTGACAGGTATTGTACTTTTCAGCAAAAGAAACCATTTTTAGCCGGCCCGGCTGGGGTCCGGCAAAATGTTCTTTTTCTTTGCTACAGTGCCAAGAAAGAACTTGCTCCCCCTGTTTCATTGCTTGCTTTCATTGCATGATTTAGACGCATGCTAGCGTGTCGCGCCGAGTTAGGCAACAAACATCACATAAATTTTATTGCTGAGGATGTAAACCGTTGTAGCGCGACGCCATAGTGTGTCTAATATTCTGAAGCTTAGTTTGGCACATTTCAGGTACTTGGAGAAAAATAATAATGTTATGAACTAAATTTAAAAAAATTTTTTTAATTAAAACAAAACCAAAAAGTGATAAAGAGTTCACTAAGTTGAGAATGGTTCGGTATCTTAAAGAGTGATATGAAATTCAAACACTGGAAAAATGGCCACTGGCGTGTGTCCAGATCATGCAATGAAAGCAAACAATAAAAGAGGGGAAGCGAGGGCATTCTTGGGACGGTAGCAAAGAAAATGGGTGAGCGGCTGGCAATGTGAAGGGTATCGTCGAAGCCCTGTAACAATCAGTAACAAACGAAATATTACGTCTTCAATATAACTTGTATGCCAACTCCATCTGCCGTAGCTTTGCGTCAATACATGTTAGCACAACTGGGAAGAAATGTCGTCAAACTTTGAGTGGGATGGGAGGGGTGGGAAGCGGTTAAAACTTCCACCTTCTAAAGTTAACTTCCAACTTATTAAATATTTTAAACAGCAACAATTTTTTTAAATTTGCGATGTTTCATCCGTGCTATTTTTCGGCCACGATGTTATTGTTCGCGATGTTGTATCCGCGATGTAACTTTCATGCGATGTTTTGACCGTGCGATGTTGTGTTCCCGCGATGTTCTGTCTGCTATGTTTTTGTCGCACGATGTTTTAGCCGGGATCCGTTGTTGCAGCTTCCAGACTGTCGTTCTTCGCTGCGCTTTGCCCAACACCATCTGATGCTTGCAGCTTTTGTGCCGTCGCTCTGCACTGTCCAATGGACCACGTTCATGTGCTGATGGACCCTTCCAAGAGAGTTCTCAACAATCAGCCACAGTTGTCTCGTCTTTCACTGTCACCCACACGGGAGGACAAGTCTTCACAGGCCACATTCAAGCACCATTTTGAAGCCCTCCGCAGCATCTTCGTTCGTTTGTCGTTTACGGCGTAAAGGCGTCACCACCCCATGTCCAGCATCGACAAGCACGCCAGACATCATCATCTGCCACCACACCAACATTTTTCGTCGGCCTCACTGATACAATCTCAATATGGCCTCCATCATCAACAACCTCAAGCGAAGCTCATCACATGCAACACCACTCCCCGCTTTCGCTACAAGCCTCTTCCGGGGAAGGTGAGACAATCCTCACAAATCCCAGCCTGTCCTTACCATCAACAACAGCATCTTAAATTAGACTGCACAAAGAACCACGGCAATCACACAGTCACCCATCCGCGTCTTCGCCACCATCACCTTCCGGGGAAAATCAAATTAAACCACTCGCCAATCTGCAACAACAATAACAACCAAGATGGTGTTCCGGACAACATCCTCAACGTTACCAAGAAAAATCTCCACATGAAATGTCGCCTCGACTTCCGCTACAAACCACCTCTCGGGTCAGCTCAACAAACTATCATCAATCCCAGCCTATAGTCACCAAAGTGACAACAACTTGGATTATGCTTCAGAAATGGTCTTCATGATCGACCGGAAGCCCTATGCCTTTCATCACACCGACAAACGTCACCATCCACTGAACTTCGGTTACCACAGCCTGCCCCGTTTATGGTAACATTCCTGTCAACTGGGGAAGCGTCATATGTTCATCTCTTTGAAGACCATCTTTCCTCACAATCTCTTCACAACACAGGTCTTCTTCTCACCGGACCATCGCCTTGTCAAGATCGCCTTGGCTTCCATCATCACCCGCCATCTCATCGACCTCCATGACTCACTGTTTGTGATGGGTAACCTCATCAACTCAGCTGCGAGCGTAGAAAGCTGAAGCCTGGCCCAAACGCAATTCAAACAGCAACTTCACACTGTGATCAATGTATCTGGTCAACTTTTTCCTGCACTAGAAATCATCTCCCAACTTCTTGACAGGCGCAACTCGTCGTTGTCATCTTAAAAATCTCCTACATCAGAACCTGGGAAACCCCTCCAAAACAGCCACATTGGCTAACTCTCCTGTAAAACAGTTTTCTTAACAACACTAGCAGCATGTTCACACGGCATTGAACTTCAAGCACTGTCCACCAGATTCTACATTATAAACATATATATTTATTATATTTAAGTAATGTATATTTCCTCCAGGCAATAGAAACAATTTTCAGCCCCGTCCGACAACGAGGGCCAGCAAATTACTGTTTTTTTTTTTTGTGGGGATGGGGGTCACATTATTTTTGGACTGTGTGTGTGTGTGGGGGGGGGGGGCAACATTTTTTTCAGGGTTTCGATTGGAAGTCATCGGAAATTAAGTAGTCGATATTTTCATTTCTTTTGGCCCTTCCCCCAGCGATACGTAATGACCGGTCCCTAATCAATTGTGATTAACCCTTGTTTCGTCTCTATACAAGACTAAGCATCCCAACAATACTGCATCCACCATCAATGTGGATTGCCAATTTTCATGCAATAACAATGCCACCAACAGATAAAGAATGGATTTTTTTTTCAATATCTTTTCAGCATGTAGTAACCAATGAGCATGTGTTAGCCATGGTTCGCAACACCATGAGGGAAGAGAGAAGTGATACAGATGACCATTCTAATGAAGATGCTATATATGAGCCAAAGCTTACACGCTCCAAAGCTAAAGAACTGATTCAAAAACAGGAGAATGTAAGGCTTAATTTTGTGTAGTTTTTAGGAGTTGCTATTGAGATGTTTGGAGTTGCAATTTTTTGTGCTTTGATTTCATTTGTGTGTTAGGTTCCATGGCCTATCTCACCATTCAAGAAACAACAAGCAGCAACTTGTAAATTTTCAGATAGTTTGTTTTCTGACGAAGAAAGTTCATCCGATGAAGAATATGATCCAGCTCGTGAGGTAAGATTTGACAACCAAGGAAAACCTTATGACTTGATGTTTGCAAAGGTTGTGTCAGTGTATTAGTAGCCTAAATCCTCAACTTCCCGTTGGTCAGATGGAAGATTTGGAAGAGAAATTATCGCCACCTACTTCTCCGTTATTTGCTACTGATGGCGAAACTGATTCACCTCTTGTATCATCTCCTTCGACACCTAGCACAGAACAGGAACAGGCACCAGCTGAAGAAAGTGGACTCGACGAAACTGTAATTATGAATATTTTGTTAGAAATTCGTAACTTTTACTACTCTGGGTTAGTAACAGTCACATAACATAAATATGATTGTTACGATCATGCAGAGACTGGAAATTAATTGATAGTTTTGGCTGTGTTTAATCATTTGTTGCTTTCAATGTTATTATTGTACAGTGGAATGGGGTGACTTTGGACAAAAAACTGAAAAGTCTTTGACCTTTTCCCATCAGTTACAAATGAGGTATTTCGAAAAGGTGAAGGTGTCAGCAGAGGATCACCCACCATCTTAGCTTGATGGCTGTGTAAGAATTTTGCTGTCAGAAATTATACCTTATTTTTTTTTATATGAGTTAGAGAGGTACCAAATGATGCTTCCAAAAATGTATGTAAAACTTTGATAGCAGGGGCTTTACTATGGGCACTAATAAATTGTGCATAATGCCAGTCAAGGCCAGAGTATTGACATGAAAATTGATATTGACAGAAATGGCTTGTCCAATGTAATCCCAACGTTGAAAATGAGGTAAGTACGAAAATGAGGTGAATTTGGACATACCATGTAGTGACTCTACATGCTAAAACCTCGTGTTAAATGCACTATATAGCTTTTTTGGTTGTTTTGGTTTCTTTTATGTTTCGTTTTAATATCTATACTCAAATTAAGATAGGAGCGTGCCCGAACTTTTTTTGTTACTAAGTTATATGATTTTGTATGTGTTTTTGAAAGAAATATATAATAATGAAGTAATGAAAGTTGTTATTTGTTTACTAGTTAAAAAACAAAATTCTCTTGTGTCCAGTATCACTCAGGCTTGCTAGAAATTGGAAGTAAGTGCAAACAACACGTTAAAATGAGGAATTACTTACCGTCTACAAAGTCACCCCATTTGGAAATGACTTTTTAGTTTGTACACATCACTTTTTTTAAAAAAAGTATAATTTATAAATTTTGAAAAAAATTAAAACCTATGTTAATTGTAGCCTCAATCGTCCAAAATCACCCCATTCCTTTATTTATAATAGCTTAAGAGATTTCCTTTATTTATAATAGCTTCAGAGATTTCCTTTATTTATAATAGCGTCACACGTAAATCATATGAACTTGTGCATGACATTTTTATTGTACATGTCACCCAGTCACTTCTGAGATTTTGTGTATATTTCGAAAGGTGTCGGAAAGACTGGTAGTACTTGTTTGTCTCGTGTCTCATTTGCAACCCATTCCATTGATACTGACTCAAAGGTATGCAGTGGACAATCTTCTGCATCCTTATGGTGGCTGTGCTCAGTCTAGCTGCCTGAAGAAGCACGTCTGGTCAGTGACAGGAAAGGTGACCACGGCAAAGTCCCACCCAGTCGGTGCTGGCCAGGGTAGCCGAAGAGACTGCCAGGCTTTTTCAGCAGCTATGGTATATTGTTGACAATATCTAGGGTCCCTACCATGATGAAAGGTTATCGGTTCGAATCCTCAGGTTTCCCCCTCTCCTTACTGGTCTTTGCTTGTAAAACCTCCAGTACGGTAGAAAATTTAGCCAGTTCATGAATAGGAGCATTTGTTTACTTCAGGTGACTCAAGGCCCAGCACAGTATAACAGTAAAGAGGTAATACCTAAATTATGGCGATTTCTACTATGAAAGGAACGAGTAGTTCTTTCTCACTTTGCTTTCCCAAAGAATAAACCTTTGATACAGGAGAAAAAAAAAAAAAATGTCTGAGGAATTTTGAGAGGTGAAATTAAATGGATTGGAGGCAAAATTGTCCTTTAAACCTTTTGTGGATTTTGCAGTTGCTGCATGGTTATTTACGCTGATAATGAGACAATTATTTATAGAATTTACTTACGCCTAATGACCATCAATTCACCAGAAGAAAGACCTTTTCAAAATTGAAACATATCAAAATTGACACACGAAGCTTGAAACCTTTTCTCTGCATAACTTCTGAATATTATCACTGTCAACACTGTTTACCAGTTGGAGCATCAGTTTTAGGCAGCACACAATAACTCTGAAATCCAAAGTTTTATTATATTTTGTGACGATGCGACAAGTAAGTTTCTAAACCCCCTCAATGGGCTTGCTGAAATGCATGTTGTGTGTGCTAAGGCTACTGTGATCCCTTAATTTTGTGCCAAGCTGATCGAGCATTAAATGGCCCACATAACGAAGAAGTCAAATCTACCAAATTGATTTTCAGATATCAGCAGTTATGTTCCAGGGTTTGTTTCAAATACTAGTTCATTAAACATTTCTGAGGCTTTCATGAGGTACCTGGTTTCAAGCATTTATTCAGAGCAAAGAAACCTGTCTTACTTTCCTCGTTTTTCTTTTCAACTTCTGAAGGAAAAGATCTTTCAATTTGGTGTTTGGAACATTGAACAATGGGCATCTGGTAAAAAAAAGACTAAAATTGTGTATTGAAATAGTAAAGTCCCTTGATGGAATGTTAAAACATTGTTCTTTTTTTCTATAAATTTATCCATCGCCCATCCAAACCAGTCATCTTTAAACATGGTCAAGATTAGTTTGGCGTGAACGGTTCAGTGCAACTTAAAAAAAAAATATACCGTGATTTTGATTTGCCTCATTTGTGACTTTTAGTTAAGCTGTGATTTCAACCCCCTGATGATGGATTTATTTCAGGAACTAAGTGAAGTAAGTTTTTTTATTTAACATTCTTTTCATGAAAGGTTTGGTTTTAAATGTTTCTCTCGTGCGTGTAATTTAATTTTGGTAATATTTTAGATCACATGCAATACTAAGTCATTTTTTGGTTCCACTGGAAAGGTATTGAAGACATTGGTGGATTGTCGGATAACTGAAAGTGGAGGGTGGGCTCTGAAGTGTGATGTGTAGTATATCACATATGCAGAGTATTTTATAGTGGTAAGTTATTACCTGATTAGAGGCATGGAGACTTCCATGTTGTTCAATGATGGGCTGGTCCAGTGATAAACGTCTTGGTATTTTAACATCAGTCATGGTGTCATACAGGAAACTTACTCTTATGGTAGTTGATAGTGAATTGCATTTAACGATGCGCACAGTTTGTCAGAGTTTGACTTGACTTATTGAAGTAAAGTTGTGTTACACAAACACACACACTTTCGTCCTCACCTATGATTATGAAGCTCAACGTGGATGTGGATAAGCAACAATAGTGTTGTCTTACATAACAATAGATCATAGCTCGTGCCATATCTATTTACTTATTATCGTGTTGATGACTTTGTCGCACTAATGCCGGAGCAAGATACCCTTACTGGGCTAAAACCCAACAACTCTTGGTATGGCTTCATTTACTATGGTGAGGATGTCTTCTGGAAACTGAACTATCACCACTAGCACCTGCAAGTTGGCACGCTGCTTCTGGCAGATTAGTTCTCTGTGTCTGTCCTTATTGAAGGATTTTATAAATATATCTGCTACGCTACATTCTGTCGGCTCATACTCCAAAGGTACCTTGTGTCTCTGCATTGCTTCTCTTATGATTTGGTATCTTAATTTAATATGTCTGGATTTTACATTTGGTATGGGGCCCTGCACATTCTGAACAAACGCTTAATATTTGCATCACATTCTAGTGAGCCCAGCGATGACTTCCCAATGTCAGAATTCTTCCTGCACTCTTCGTATTCTAAGAACTTCCCTGATGCATGCTGCAAGCCCTATATATTCAGCCTCCACCGTGGATGACGCTGTGTAAGATTGCTTTTTGGACCTCCATACAATTGGAGTGTGGTTCAGCACGACACAGGATCAACTTCTGAACGTTCTGTCATCTCTGTCCCTTATCCAACCTGCATCCGCATGTGCCTCCAACAAATAATTGCCGACATAGTAATGCAGCATGTGCCCTGATGATCCCATCAGATGCCTCAACACACATTTACCTTTCAATATTTTTACCCGGGATTAGATACGAACTTAGTAACCGCTACCTCATAAGCTATATCCAACCTTGTTGCATTGCCGTGTACATGAGCGATCCCTCTATTTTGTTTTTATACAATTCTCTATGTTGTTTGTCCTGCATTGCTAGTTTCTCATCACTCATTTGAGGACATTATTGCTTTGTTAGCTTTAACTTGAGTCCATAGGTGTACTGGTTTGGTGACACTCTTATCATACCAAAGCTCTTCAATGCTCTTGTAATCTCCTGAATCTCCTGACTCATTGCTGTTCCTCTTGATTCTGTCTCCATCATTTTTATCCCTAAGAAGTAATTGATTCTAGCTATCCCTATAGTCAAAATTATTATCAGTCATATTATTTAGACTTTCAATCTCCTTGTGATCTTTGAACATGAATGCATCATTGTCGATGAACACACAAAAGATATCATTTTCATCTCCATCTTTTGGCACAAAATAGACACACATGTGCCGCACTGCTCCAACCTGTAAAGGCTCTTCTACAATTTGCATACCAAATCTTGTGTGACTGGCTTTATAAAACCATCTCGGGGATATCTACGTTCGGATATGCATGCAGTGTGTTTGGCTAACTGATGTGTTCCAGTCCTTCGATATAGTCACAGGTACCCTTAAAGTGTTGAGTTGAGGCTTAATGGCGCATCGACAGCTAGGTCATTAGCGCTTAAAGTGTTGAGGCTACCAATCAGCACATATGTGCCTGTGTAGTCTAGCCCACGTTGCTGAGAGAATCATTATGTCACTATGCAGTTTTTTTAAAGTCGTTCTTCTCACTTAAAAAATGTTTTCTATGTGCCGTTCTGAATTATCATTACCTCTAAATTTAGCATTTCGTTCTCGTGATGCTATCTTTCCCTAGCCGCTAGTTGCTGCCCAGCTTCGTAACCCAAATGCACATGTGCAGCTTGCACCCCTCTTATGAAAGCGCTGAGGCGCGAAAGGTTTTCATCTTTTCTTCTCTAGCAACCACTCCGTGCTCACCGCTTCTGTTTTTCCCGCATCCTTTCGTTTGAAGCCCTTTCGTGAAGACCTCCAGGCAACGATGGCAAGATCCAAAGGCGCCCCGGAAGACTTCTCCACCGGCCAGCCCATCGCCTGTTCTTCCCAGGCTCGGACTGGCCATAGTGTCATTGTACCAATGGCACAGGTGCCCATAGGTTACCATGCTTTCGGCGTCCTCTTGTTAGTCTATTTTTTTTTAATGGGCATTTTACGTTGAGGTTTCATACAGATCAAAATTAGATTTAAAGTTCAACTCACTCAACTTTGGTTTGTGCATCTGCGAAGTTTCAATCCTTTCCTCAGATCTTCTTCAGGCCAAAAACTGTTATTTACACTATTTACACATAATTTAAGAAGTTTGGAGCACTACATCCTGTCCTTCTTCCAAGCTTGTTGTGGTTGGTGGTGGCTGCTGTTTGGTGTGTTTGAATTTAATTGTTTTAAGGCCCCTGTTGCGATTGGGACGGCTTGTGTCTGCTTCAGTGCAGGGATGGGTTTTTGTTGAAGGTGCTGGAGGACCAGCGCTTTTATGTTGCTGAAGGCCCCTTTGGTGAGATTACAGGGTGTTGGTTTCTGAAGTTCTATTGCGATGAATTCCAGGGCAAGCCTGGCATAGTTTCTTCTCTTTAAATAGGATTTAGGTGTTTTTGAAGTCTAGAAAGTGGTCTGTGTCAACGAAATGCACACTTGCACAGCCAACCCGTTATGGTTGAATTGCTGAACAGCTGATTTGTGCTCAGCGTTTTTAGTTTTGACTGCGCGTTTCGTATAGCCTACGTAGGTGGTGGGACACTGTAGGCATGGTATACAGTACACAACATTGGATTGTAGGGTGGGGTGGGTGGTGGTGGTCTTGGTCGAAGTAGTGTTTTGATGTTGGGGGTGGGGGTGTGAAGAATCTTGTGCGGATTTTGTCGCCATTTTCTACCAGCCTGGGAAAATTTAACCTCGAATTAGCTAATCCTCTCCATCATAAACCATGGCTTTCACCTCACATTCTCTAGCAGACCAACCTTCGTCCCACCACCTCCATGGGAATTCGCCTCTTCAGTTTACCATCATTTTCGTCCAAAATCCAAGACCTCCTAATGAAAGGCACCATCTAAGAAAGTCCAACACATCTTCGACCGGGCTATTACAGTATCCATGACTTACAAGATGTGTATCGTCACATTCTTCTCCACGCATTAGTACATCATCTTTTTCGTTTCATGTACGCGGTGAGGTCTACGAATTTCAATGCTTGCCGTCCGGTCCAAACCCAGCACCAAGACTCTTAACGCTCGTACTCAAACCCATTTTGGCCTGTCTCCATCAATGGCACGTAAAAGGTCTTGGGAATATCCAATTGGAATTACCTAGCAAAATTGTTCCTCTCTTCTTCTGGTGCTATGGAGATACCGCCGAGCTTGACCTCAGCACACTTGAAACTTTCAGGAAGAGAAGGGCCCCGTGATGCTTCATGCTTATGTCAATTGTGGCATGCACAAAATCCTAGGACTTTCTGATTAGAATTACCTAGCAAAATTGTTCCTCTCTCCTTCAGGTACTGTGGCATCGGCTGGGAGTGTGTGAAACCTCCAAAGTGGTCTAATGCATTAGAGGCCCATTGTAAAGACCCGGGTTCAATTCTACTCTAATGATAACATGCAGATTTTTTGGTCGGTATTACGTC
>JAHWFP010110683.1:48451-66061 GCA_023313725.1 Lithobius niger
GGGGGGGGGGGTGGTAGGGGGGTTCCTTTGGAGATGTCCTACCCTACAAATAGTCAAACATTTCAAAATTCAGGTTTCAGTCTATTTAGCTGTACTTTCCACAAAGATTTTTAAGGGAACAAAAATAAAAGTAACATTTTATTATCGTTGTATTCATATCTTAGGATACCATTGCACTACGGACTCGTTCAAAGCTACCTTTAACAGATACACCGCTGGAATCCATTGAAGCTACCCTTGTCGCACCCGACATTACTATAGATATGTACGATTCAGAATGTGATGATGATGACTGGAAAAACTTTTTACAAGAATTTGTGTACCCAACGCGTAAGCATCTGATTTTTTTTAACGCCTAGTAGTACAGCTTTAGTAATAAACTGATCTTTTGTTTGGTATTGTGTTGTTTTTATCTTGCAGGTTCAAAATTAAGTGACACGGCTGATGATGACGTGGAAGATCCAGAATACAATTTTCTTGAAGAAGAAGAAGAGTGGGATACTGAAGATTTAAGAGACGATCGTGCTGTTAAAATAACAAGTATGCTATGAAACATATTTCTTTTAATGTCAGTGGTGTCTTTGTTTTCTGTTGTTAAGTTTTTAAATCAAACTGTTTGTGGGCTGTACTGTGTGTGTATAATATCTAACTGTAATTTTATGCTACAGTGTAAAATGCAGTTGTATCATATAATCCATTAAAATCATCAAATTCTACCAGTCTTTCTATCTACTTTTTTCATAATAAATTATATGAATACACAAATATCACCTCCAAGAATGTTTCAACAACAGTCCACTTAAATTTTCGAGGAAGATAACACCGTTCCTCTTCTTCAGAAGTCCACACCACAGCAGAGAAAGTTCGTTCGATGTGCGCTTACTCCATGTTGCACTTTAAATCTTCGCGCACGTGCTGCCGACCACTGATCTCTAAGTTATTCACTAGAGGGCCGATCGACAACTGCAGTCAAATTCCACTTCGTGTCTAGTTTGGCAATTAGAGGCAATGGGACAAGTTCTTCAATTAGGTCGTGGGAAGGGCCAGTAAGGTTCATGAGAGGCACTCGTCGACGAGAAAATCTTTTAATTGCGAGGGATTCGAGTGCCCGGAGGTGTGCTCCTTGTTTGGTGTTGGAGTGGAGGAGCACTGACGCCTGGTCCCAAGCAATACTGTAGTTTGTCTTGTGATGATGTTGGGCAATCCCATTCAGTTTTTCCCCTCGTCGGGTGTCTCCCATGTGCTCCTTGAGTCGTAATTCCAGACGGCGTTTCGTTTCTCCAATGTAAGTGGCATTGCAGTCCAGGCACGGCACCTGATAGACCACTTTTTGGAGATTGCGCACCTCAGGTGGTGGTAAGCCCAAAACAGGCCTATCAGCCGGCATCACAGAGGGGGGGGGGAGGGGGAACTGACTGGTGGTGGTGCACTATTCTTTGATTTGCTTCTGGTTGGGTAGCGGTGGGGGGCACAGGGGGGACGAGTGGGAGGAGGGGGAGGGAGGGGGAGGGGGGGAGGAAGGTGTCGAAGCAGCAGTAACAGCAGGTTTGGAGCGCAGCAACTTTTTGATATTGGGAGGATAGCGATGCCTGCACCGGACTCCATTTTTGGTTAGGATGTGGTGGATGGAATCACTCACACCGGGAAGGTAGGTAACGCATTCGACAGGAGAACCATCCTCGACTTTGTGAGATGTGTCACCAACTACCTTTCGTTGTTGAATTCTCGCTTTGGCTCGGCCCCAGGCAACCTTGGTCATGCTGTTGATCCACCTCGCAGGAAATCCTCGTTCAAGGAAAGTGGTCTTGGCGTCACGCAGGAAGACTTCCACTACATGGGAGGAAGAAGAGTGTTCAATGATGCGAGTTAGCTCATTCTTCAGCAGAGCTTTCAGGAGGGGTCTCGGGTGGGCAGACTGAAAGTTAATCCCTCTACCAGTGTGGGAAGGCTTGGAGAAAGGGGAGAAGCTGACGGTACCTCTCTCTTCGATCGGCCCTCTAGTGAATAACTTAGAGATCAGTGGTCGGCAGCACGTGCGCGAAGATTTAAAGTGCAACATGGAGTAAGCGCACATCGAACGAACTTTCTCTGCTGCGGTGTGGACTTCTGAAGAAGAGGAACGGTGTTATCTTCCTCGAAAATTTAAGTGGACTGTTGTTGAAACATTCTTGGAGGTGATATTTGTGTATTCATATAATTTATTATGTCTGAATATTATCACTGTCAACGCCGTTTACCGGTTTTTGCATTTATCTACTTTTCTTGATGCTATTTTGATTCTTATGTATTTTAATTTTTTTATGACTTTTCAGAAAAAGAAATGACTGAATTGATGGTGGAATGTCTTGAAGATATTGATACAGAATTGGTAGATGGTGATGAAGATGACAATCTAGAAGAGTTAGTTCATCATACTCCAGTTGATAAAACTATTGCGTAAGTAACTATTACACTGTGCCCTGTATAGTGATTATGAGAAAGCAATGCTGGTTGGCAGGTTAAAGGTAAACTTTGGCATTTTATACTTTTATATTTCACTTTTTAAGGGATCAGGGAGTTGCCAAATCATTAGCATACTTATCTCATACTGCAGGCCATTCAAGTATTACGTCATCAAGAAATTGGCCATTTTTAACCCCCCCCCTTGTCATCGATCGTCATCAATAGCTCAACCCCCCCCCCCTTCCAGTATTACGTCATTTCTAACTTGATCCCCCCTAATAGGTGGTGTTTTTCTGAGGACTTTTTTTTTTTGCGTTTTTTCACCCGTTTACTGTGATAATGGTGCGTATGTCATCAACTGGCCACCCCCTCCTCCCCTCTTCATCAATCGTCACCAGCTGGCGACTCCCCCTCCCCCTTACTAATGACGTAATACTTGAGCGTCCCCTAGCTTATTAAAGTCGAGTGAATTTATTTTATACCATCACTGAAATAAATGACGTAGCCCTTTTTTTGTGAGTCTTAACCCCGTACCAACCCACTCCACAATCCACATTCTAACATTAAAAATTGCTTAGGTCCTTTTTTGTTTTCTGGTGTTCACGAACTACAAAACAGACTTTTGAATACAACGTTGCTTACCCAATTATGTGTTCCTCCTCTCCGGGGGGGGGGGGGGGGGGGAATGTTTGTGTGAGATGGCTCAACTAACACAACCCCCACCCCCAACCTTCCACGCCTTCTTTTTCTATCATTCCCCACCCACCCAAATTGCTGCACTCGCGAATTACTTCCAACTTTTTCAACCGAGAGGTCAAAGCAATTAAACGCAGCTTTCTGCAAGTAGCGTCGTCACAGCCGTTATCTGAGGATACCCTCATTTCTGTTTTGAGTTTGAAACGTGGCACAATATCCATGTGTGGAGTTTAGTTTGCATGTCAACATTGCCCCTCCCCGGATACTAATAACATTTTAAAATTACTTGGCAACTTTTTTTTTTGTTTTGTTTGGTCTTCACTAACTGTGATAAGGCATTTCTCTTCCCCTTCCCACTACACCGGTTTTCTTCCTGCTGCATCATTTTTCTCCTTGTAGTATGACGGAGCTGTGCTACGATGTAATTCTATCCCAACTATGTTTTCATCCTTCCATCCTATCATGCAAACGAAGCATACGTAGATATCACCCCCGCCCCCTCTTCCCCCGGGAATTTACAACGCAGTTTCGCCCACCATCCCCCCCCCCCCCCCCCCCCCCCCCCCAAAAAAAAAAATGTGATTCACTTCTTGTATGGTGTCCTGGGAGCATTACACAATCAGCCAGCCAACCAGTTCTCTGGGCTGTTCTGAAGGTAAATACCCGTGTTCAAGTCTGGCCTTGGCTCACGTCACACGGATCTGTTCAGTGTAGAAATTAATAGGACTATGGCTGCAAAACATAATATCTCCTTCATCCGAAACTTGTTCTTGCACTTGCCGACTTGTAATGGTGACATGCTACAGAATTAGCCTTAGCTACAAAACAAATACCAGAAATAGCAGCTTCCGCTGCTATTTAATTGTTTGTAAATAATTAAACCTGTGTATGTCACTGAAGCTGTTATTCGAGTTGTAACGGACATTGGCTCACCCTCGTACCTACCTACCTGTGTGCTGTTGTGGTTGACTTTTGTTGGCGCCAAAATCACTTGTGCAACGGCAAGGACTTTCAGGTTTTGCGCCAAAACCATGAGCGGACGTGCAGGAGAACGTGGCCAAGTATTGTTGGCCACGATTGGTGAACACTTTGTAACCATGAACTGGATTGGTTAACGAACTCACGAGCTGATTGGTTGTCCGGTGGAGCTCTGGATTCGACCGGAGCATATAAAAGTCAAGGGCTTCAGAGCTCGGTGTTCTATTCCCGTTGATTCTTGTGTTGAGAAAGAATGTAATAATGTAATCCAAATCTTGTCATGATTATTCCGCATTAAATAAGGTTTAACTACTTCAAGTTTGGCTTCTACATTGAACACACGTTACAGAGTGAATGGCTGCATCGAATTGTCCCCAAAAGCATTATTTTTAAAATCCCCTGCATATTTCTTTATTTCATATTCCGTGGCTTCACTGTAAGACTTCTACTTGGCATTGATGGTACAGAAACAGGGCTGGGTGACGGTATTGGCATAGCTATGGCTTGTCTAACTTAGGACTGGAAATTTTGCTCCCTTTGTCAGACATCTATAACATTGGTTAACCACTTATAAAAATAAATTTTCTCCATTTCTGTGATGTCGTCTCCGATTCTCCTGCTGCTCTCGTTAAATCAGTAATATTATTGTCCACTGCTCTAACCTTTTGTTCATGTTCCGTCAGTTGATTAATGAAAATTCTTATACAGTATTGCTCTTGTTGTTAAAGAGTAATTTCCCCTTCATTAGCAATTTTTGTTAGCAGATCTCTAAAACCACCTCATGAACGTGTTACGGGTTTCGTGCTTAAAGTCTTACTAAAATGCTCTTTCAGGTAGGCTTATTATATTCTACACACAATAACTTAACTGCATTCTCCACAAAGAAATTTAACGTCTTTTATGAACGAAATTATCATCACCAAGTTCTGTGTGGAAATTAATAGGACCCAGGTTGCAAAATATAAAACGCCATTATCCATATTGTTTCAGATTTAGCCTTAGATTATTCAAAAAGTAAAGTTGGTTCTAAGGCCCCGCCCATACCTATTTTTTTTGCGGGAAATAAAAAACGACGCGGCAAAAAAAGCAGTTACAAAACAATAATGGCCCTTAGTGAGAAAACTTAAAACGTGAGTAAAATTACCATTCTTGTCGTTAATTAATTGTATGGACATGTGGTAAGCAGAATTACGAGGCAGTGTTCTTTATTTTACCCAAACTAACAAATATTCCCCAAAATGTACGTAAAAATAGGGTCAAAAAATCAAAAATGTCGCCCGCCAGCACAGATTTTTTGAGAAAAAGGCCGAGAACCAACTATCTTTTTTTTTTAGTGGCCTTAGTTACAGCAATCGAATTGCAGCATAAACGCTTGCTACAACAATGATTGATAACTGAATACAATGTCATGATCGAGTTATTTATCAGATTGTCGACACTCGATGCGTTTGGGAAGAGATGGGTTCAGGAAATATGTTCGTTTGCATGTCAATTGTTACGTGAACAGATGCTAGGTATTTCCTAGCTAAATTTCTTATCTCTGTTCCAAGCTAACTGTATCGGTGAAAAGGAGGTTAATTTGAGTGCTTTCTTTTTTTTTTTAATATTTTGATTCTTATCCCTATTTTCTACTCCTGACCAAACAAAAAATTGATAGCCTATGTACTGCGTAGACAATTTCTCGCAATTAAAACACATTTGCCATCTAACAATCACAAATAAATTTATATGCGTTTGTTTCTTACTGTCATTAAAAATACTACCTTTAGTTTAGGTTTAA
Organism: Lithobius niger; assembly: GCA_023313725.1. Taxonomy (NCBI): domain Eukaryota; kingdom Metazoa; phylum Arthropoda; class Chilopoda; order Lithobiomorpha; family Lithobiidae; genus Lithobius; species Lithobius niger. Next base: position 54,348 of record JAHWFP010110683.1, read on the forward strand.
ATTGCTCATTTAATGCTCAAGTGACCAAAAACAACAACTTTGAAACCTTAATTAGCTCCCCCCCACTAATGGGCATACTACAGCATCCTCTAAACAATACCTAGTATGCCACTTATACTTCAGCATCATCCTGTTCGGGTGATGTTACTTGCGCTCTGTGTTTTCTGTTTCGAAACGAAAATATGTCCCAAACTCCAGTTCACTTTGCTCTTGAAGAAGTAGTTATGTTTTCGCACTTCAAAATTCCTGGCGATCTTCATCCTGCCTGCAGAAAGTACCGTAACTGTTTTTTTTTAGCACACCCGTGTAAAATTCGTGTTTTGCATTCGGACAATCTTCTGCGCAATATTTGTCGGACGTGGCAGAAATCTCATCAAAAAACTGTCCAATGCGCCTGTGTCGCGTTGCTATTTCTCAAAATGCTTTTCAGTGAGCTCGCAGCCCCAGGTACTCTTTGGCAATTAAATTCTTAAGAGCGCTTATATTTGATTACAACTGAGAACTCTCTCACAGTATTAAACGCTAACTGCTATACTGTTCTACAACTTCTGCCACTATGCTGCTTGCCAATGGAACCTTCTTCGAAAACGGAGGTTACTGAGTTCGTTCACACAAGAAGGTAGCCAGTTTCAAACTTAAACTTCTGCTTTATTTAATAGATTGATAAATTAATAGCTTGGTTCACATTTACAGTTCACAATTTCGCAGTTTACAGTTTAAACTCTCTTGATGTGATTACAATTCTATTCTGGGTCACAATGTAAGTTGCTTATGATTACCTTTCAGTCAATGTAATCTACTTCGTGTAGGTTATGATTTATAGTTTTACAGCTTTTACAGCTCTCCATCCCTCCGATTTCACCTGTTTCGCTTCATGTCAACAGGAAAATCATACCATTTCAAAGTCCTGCCATTTGGACTCGGCAGAGAGGAATTGTTCAAAACAATACCTGCTAAAGAATCGTCGAACGTGCATCCACCTCTTCTCGACATTCAGATTAGGTTTTAAACTGAGCAAATCAAAATTCACACCAGCCAACTCTTCATCTTTCTAGGAGCTGAACTTGATCTTAACAAATTTCTCGTTCGGTATAACGAATCCTAAAACTTCAAACCTCTATCGAAACGTTGCTTCAAATGAGGATGATCACCACCTTAAAACTCTTTGTTAATCGGCCTCATTGATTCAGGCACAAAGCAAGTTCATCGAGGACCCTGGAGGTTTCTCTTGTTGCACTGGTTCAGAAAATAAGCTCGGACCGACTTGATTCCTCTTGACAACCTCCCACACCAAACCATCGCCTGGTGGATGATTTCAGTGTTTCTTCAAGAGGGAGTTCCTATTCACGAACATACCCCTGATGTTCTCCTTTTCACAGACACATCGACATCAGGTTGGGGAACCAACCTTGAGGGTCTCTCCACATCAGGACCTTGCTAGAAGAAGAACAAACTCTCCACATCAACGTTCTCGAACTTCGAGCCATTCTTCTGGCAATCTCCTCGTAGATAAGTCTTCAAGATGTGCACTGCCTTCCACGTAATGCTTCTACCCAGACACATCCCAGAAAAACTCAACGTCTGGGCAGACGAATAGTTGAGAAAGAAAGAAATTCCAACAATGGAATGGAAACTGGACCGCAGCATCTGTCAAGCTCTCTTCCTAAAATAGGGACACCGTTTGTCGATCATTTGCCACAAAGTTCAACAGACAACTTCCGATCTTCGTATCTCTTCCGAGACTTAACATCGTGGGCAACTGAAGTTCTAACTTCTTCAGTCCGTTTTGAACAATATTTGGCAGCCTCAAGGCTTATTTATTCTGGTTGCTTCAATGTGGCCAGCTGCGTCATGTATGGAACTGAAAGAGAAGACCCGGTACCTCTTCCTCTAACCGAAGCGTTCCCCTCATGCAACACCAAGGGAAGACTCCACCCACAAACGTATAGTTTTAAACATCCTTGATGTGAATTATGCTCAGCCTCCATATGAAGTGCTCCACAGTACGCCACTGTGCATTGAACCCACGACCGCGCTGGGTTTCATGCTCAGTTGGCCTTGAGATTCCTGGGTAACACGGCCCTTGGTACTAAGCTCCTTCATGATCTTCTGCCCTGTGATTTGGAGAGAGCTGACATGCTGCTATTCTGCTCCTGGCTTTTAAAATGCCCTATATGATTTATGATATTTAGGTATGATATTACTGAATGACAACCAAACCCAGGCAACTATTAACAATCTGGACTGTGCAGATAAGTTTAGCCTATTAAGTGAAGTGTCTAATGAAATGTATTACATTTCAAAGAACCCAGAGAATTAAATTGGTTCCAAAAACTGCCAAGCCTAAAGCCTGTTTTGAATAACTTTGCATACTACAAGTGTGAAGTTGCCCTATGTGTTCGCTATTTTTAATTTGGGGTTTTGGATGTTAACTGCACTAGGTAACTGGAAATATCACTGGCCTCCTTAATTAACAGGGTGGTAAATAAACAAGTCATAGCCCAGTTAAACAACACGTAATATGTAAATCTAGAGCAGGAAGCATTTGGCTTATACGCTCCCACTCAATAAAACCATCATAATAAACAAAACAAAGTAAGTTTAGCACTAAATGACTTTGTCCAGTCTGTTTTCGAAAGAGTTCATCGACGTTGCGTCAATGACGCTCTAGGCCAGAGAGTACCAATCGTCAATCACATGACTAAAAAAAAGATTTCACAGTGCTCACTCTTGGTTGTGGTTTACAAATTTTGGAGTTGTAACCTCTGGTACTTGTACAGTTCAAAAGCATCCAGAAGTAATTTTTGTCCAGTTATTATTTGGTTCCTATAAAATAACTTGGTTATGGGCCCAGTTTACACCCTAGTATATGCCTATAGAATAGTCCAAGCGAACACGTCCAGTCATGTAAGTGTAACGAAAAATGTGGGAAAGAAACCCTATGACTTACGAATGAGGTAATGCGTAAGAGTATAAATAGACCAGCATATTTCCTACAGAGAATGTAGAAAGGCTTTCAGGCAATTACTAAACGCGAGTGAGACGCGGAGACAAGTGGTTTGTCAAGTGATTGACACTGAAATAAGTATTGTGGAGAACCCATACAACTGCTGAGAATGTCCTGCATACGAAATTATATGCAAGCATTGAAGCATAAAAGCAGATGTATGGGCAAATTTGTTTCACAGTGTGCAATAACTAGTAAGATACCAGTGTTTATGTTGTAGTGAAGTCATGCCAGTGAGAAACCATCTGAGTGTATGGAATGTGGTTAGAGTGTATGGATACTCTTGTGGCACAGTATTCACGCACGCACTGGGAAGAAACCATTCAACAGTAAGGAGTGTGGAACACCACTCAAATGTTATGCAGTTACGCAACACTAAATCTGCAGACATCCTGGGAAGAAAACTTTAAATGTAAGGAATGTGTGAAAGCCTACATATGTAATAAAGCACACAACACTGCATAGAAAGATACTCCAGGGAGAAACCATTTAACTGTGATGAATGTGGGACAGTCTTAATGATTATTCAGGCACACAGTATAGTTGGAGTAGACACGGGGGAGAAAATATTTAACCGTAATGAGCGTGGTGTAGACTTTACGTGTTATGCCATAGACTACCCATACGTGCACGCACACATGAAAGAAAGGCATTACAAATGTGATTTATGTGGAACATTAATGCATGTTTCTAGTCGTCGGCACGAACATTACTACTTGTAAATTTTATTGCATTCAGTACCTGGATGCTCCTTATCTGTCTTGAGGTTTTTTGTTTTCTTGGTCCGGCCAGTGTGCAACCCCATTGCGCATGCATCACCATGCGCAGCCCTCCTACAAAAGCAGACAGCTCACCCCTGGTGGCCATCTCTTTTCCTCAAGCTCGCGCCGAAAACGTATCGCTCCTTCCCTTCAGCTACATCTTTTGCCTCTTGAACACCTCAAGATGAAGCCTCTCACCCAAGATGTTCGTCGTTCTTTCGTTGACAGTTGACCTCCGACAACGCCTGGACTCAACGACCTCATCTCCGGCCTGCTGCTGCGGCCACCTGAAGACTGATGCATCATCATACTGCCTTCTCCCTGTATATTTCGCGAAAGCAACACTTCCAAGATGGCGTCTCTTCATCTCTCGCCTGAATCTTTCGCGAAAGTAGATCCTTCACTCAACTTTCACTATTGGCATCACATCATCTTTCGTTCTTTCGCCCTGCATCCATGATAGCATCCTGTCGTCTTCATTCTTTCTCCTGTATCTTCATTAAAGAAGATCTTCACTCAATACTTTCAGATGACATCCATTCAGAACTTCATTCTTCTCTACTGTACATCAACAAACACGCTGCAATCAAGCGACCCTCGTAACCCCACTGACTGTCTAGCTTCACTTCTCTCAGTTCTATGCACATTCTCACTTCTTGGACCAACTGAATTCAACGGCCAACAGCATTCGGCAAAGCCCGCTGTCCTTCACCTGCCATCGCAGTTACTGAAGCCTTAATTTCTCGCCGACTTCAGCCGCTCACCAACCGCTTAATGGCCCTGCGAGCCCTCGCCCGTGACCACTTGCAAACTTTCAGAGTGTCAACCTTTGTATTCCGAAGAGCCAACCATCGTTGCCTTCCGACCACCATGGCCTGAAGTTCTCTCCACCATCACACAGTAACCATCCCGCCGCCTAATCATCAGTCGGCCTTCTTCCCACTGCATTCTGCACAAGGCTGCCGCCCGCTTCCCTCCAGTTCTCATCACCACTCCCCAGCTTCCAATCCCCCCCCTGAAAGAAGATCTTTCGCCTGAAAAAAATATTTGGCCTGAGAGAAGATCATTCACCTGTAAGAAGATCTTTCACCGATAAGAAGATCTTTTGCCCCAAAGAAGATCTCTCACCCGAAGGAAACTTTCGCCTAAGTGGAGATCTTTCACCTATAAGAAGAACTTCTTCCTGAAAGAAGATCTATCGCCTATAGGCGATTCGCCCCTAAGAAAAGATCTTTCACTTACAAGAAAATCATCCGCCTGAAATACGATCTTTCACTTGAAGGAAATCTTCACCTCTGAGAAGATCGTCACCTGAAAGAAGATCTTTCGCCCGAAAGCATAGCTTTGCCAGAAGGAAATCTTTCGCCCATTAGAAGATCTTCCACCTATAAGAAGATCTTTGCCTGAAAGAAAATCTTCCGCCTGAAAGAAGATCTTTCACTGGAGGAAATCTTCATCCGTCCGAGGATCTTTCACCAGTGATCCTTTGCCTGATAGAAGATCTTTCGCCTGAGAGGATCTTTCACTCGAAAGAAGATCTTTCACCTGTAACAAGATCTTTTCACCTGTATAAAGATCTTTAGCGTGTATGAAAATGATCAGCCAGAAGAAAATCTTTCGCCTAAGGGGAGATCTTCCACCATTATGAAGATCTTTCGCCTAGAAGATGATCTTTCACCCAAAGAAAAACTTTCACCTGTGAAAAGATCTTTCACCCACCAAATAATAATTCTCCCGGAAGATCTTTCCGCCAATGGAATTCTATCGCCCGAGAAAATCTTTCTCTCGCTTGATAACCTTTTTCGTGTACGAAGAGCTTTCACCTGGAACAAGATCTTAACTAACACATCATTCCTCGCCTAAAGAAAATCGATCGTATGACTGAAGACCTTTCATCCAATAATGTCCTTCATCTGGGAAAAGATCTCTTGCGTATGGAAGATCGTCACCCTGTAAACCCTTTGTTCAGAAATACACCCTCGCTTCAGCTGCCGTAAGTTCACACTGCACTTCGCAAAAAAAAAAATAAAAATAAAACAACATAATAAGAACTTCACCAGCCTGTAAAACGTCCTTTCGTCCATGATCCCGTCGTTCACCCGGAGTCATTGCGAACTCTGGTTGTCTAACCACACAACAACCTGTGCAACTCAACCCATACACCACACAACTCTTAACCCTACAATCACCTGACTGAACTTTCCACCAACCAACTTGCTGCATCCTTGTCGGAAACTGACTCTTCACCGAACATAATCATTCGAAGTAAGATCTTTTGTCGTTGAATAACTTTCTTAAAAAGAAAAATTCATCAGGAATTTCCTTACCACACAACGAATACAAATAGGCAGACTTCTGGTCCAATGTCAGCTCACCGCATGTGTAATGCTGAGAGCTACGAAGCCGTTTTTTTTCTCTCACGCTGGAAACAGCGATCACCACCTTTGGGGCCCCTGGGGGGGGGGGGCCCCCCCCCCCCCCCTCCAACCCAAAATTGACATTTTTTAGCCCAGTTTTCAACACAACATAGCCTGATGTTCCCCGTAACTTTCCACGGGAACACACTTTTCAAAAAACGAACTCAGAATTTAAATATGGACCTTTTCCATCACGTTTCCACAACCGGAAGTCAACTGCCGACAACGCAGCTTCATTATGTACAAATGTAAAAACTTGGTATTTTCCTTTTCGGCATAAAGCCACAGTTTAGTTTGTGTAAGGGGGCACATATGGTTAGACAATTTCTCTGCCATATCATTTATATGCTTTGAAACATTCAATCTCTTTGCTTGCTGTTTTTATTTTTTACTTGTTGTGGCACAGGCCATGTTACGACGAATTTTTATGAAAACTTCAACCACCTTTAGCTTGACTGCTTCAGATTCATAGGGGATTAATAATATTTAACGTGTAAATAAACTAGTAACAGTTTAAGCCTATTTTATAACCGCTAACCTAATGTTTACTTACGAAAAACTACCGTACCGGCACTCGCGATTTTCGTAATTACGATGTTTTTATTTTTATACGCACTTCGTTTTATTTGCATCCCAGCTACGATCCCTAGTCCACGGCAATCCAATCCACAGTATTCTTCTATTCAATAAAATCAGTTGTACAGTCTCTACAGTTAACGAAAAATCCGTTGGTTTTCGAATTCGCCTTTGTTTCCCCAGTTTCAAAAACAGCATGGGAAATCTTGTTAACAACCGGCAATGCATTTGCGCTGCTCTACTTGCCGAACGGCCCTCAGCCATTCAGAAGCCGACTTCGCCTCTTGCCTCCAAACAATGCCAAGGAGCTGTCAATCATGTTGCCTAGCAACAGGCCCAACCTCCTGCCGACCGTCTGTCGCACGCGTCATTATGACGTCACAACTGATTCAGTACTAAATGTCGCATTCCTCGGAGTCCGCGCACCTACGTCAGAGGTTTCCCCTTGTATCTGTATAGACAAAAGCCGCGTTCAATCCTTAGCCAAGCTCACAGACAAATTGCCGATCATCGCTACTCCGGATCTGGGGATCAGGATGCCTCGCCACTGCCATGCCGGGCAGAAGGTAGTAGTTGTTATGGGCTTAACAGAACTAGTTTAACTTTTAAAAAATTTAACTTTTGGAACAGGATATTCTAAATTTTATATTTTTAAATTTTAAATTCGACTAAGCAATTTTCGCGTTATGTAGAGAGTTAGGTCATCGGCATTCTTGACCAACCCTCTCGACATACTTAAGTGTTTAGGGACCACTTCCTAAAAACCCCTCTTCTAAATATTAGCCTAAGCGCTATTATTTATTTTTATTTTAACTAAATGGGTTAATTTAAAAAGGGACTTCACCAAAATCACGTAAGGTATTACTGAAGCAGTTAGGCCCTCTATGGTAGAACTCTGATACTTACAGGTGGTAGGGTGCATTGATTACTGTAAAAACTAAAAAGTTATCTGTTTTTAAGTAATGTTCATGGATTTGAACTAGTAGACTTTAATTCTTGTCTAAATGTTGTGTAAACTAAAACTGTGTTTACAATCGCCGATGTTTTGAACTAAAAACATTTTTTTTTTTAAGTTTATTTAAACTTGCCTTGCTTTTAAGTTAAAGCCCTAGAAGTTCACTGAACTAGTTTCTGTAAAGTCTGGTTGTGTATAGTTTGCAATATCATGTTTAAATAAAAACTACCAAGAGTTTTTTATTCAACAAGAGACTTTATTTGAGTAATAGCTAGTTTTAAGGTTAGTCAACTTAACTGCCCTTTAAAACCAGGATCGCTATTAAATTCCCACCTGGTGGCAGCGATTATAGATAGATTATTGTAGTAGTTTAGATGCCCAGGCGTAAGAGTTCCCTACCCCCAACATCGGGCCAGTAGAGAGCAGGCTATTTTATGCAAAAGTTAAAACAGTCATCGTAACTACAATGATAACGCCGGATGAGTACACCAAGATAACGGCGCAGGACCAAGAGCACCTTTAGAAGGCGGGTAGCGCCGCTACAAACTGGTTGGCAGCGGGTGGGATCATCGCCTACCGTGTCATACTACCATACCCAGTTTTCGAACTTTGAAAAACTCTTCAAACTCGAGATGTCCGCAGTTCAGTAAAAATAACTGCATCCCAGACGCCAGCAATCACGTCACCACGATTGCACCCAGCTTCAGAGAAGCAGACGTCCGCCTTACAGTAAAAATTAAGGCTCGTCAGTTCCCGTACCAGCTAGACGCCCGGAGACGGAAGGCGGGAGCCTCAACTTCAAATTGAAACTTCAGGCAAGCCTGCAGAAGGTGAAAAAATCATCTACACCCGGAGAAGCCAGCCCAAGCAGAGGGATATGGAGCTCCAGTTTCCACACCTTGGACAATCCAACCAAGAAGTTTAGTGCCAGTGTTTCATTCAACTCCGAGTCGACGGTGGGAGATGAAGGATTGACTGACCGCACAGCGATTGTGCATTTTTGTAAAAGGTTGGTGTACGTAGGATATGCCAAGTTGCCAAGCCCTGTGTAGTTAGCCTATTATTTCTTTTAGTAGGTATTTCATTCACTAGTGCTAGGGGTAATTTTGTATGTTTTTCGCACATGTAACTGGTTTTGGTTTATTTGAGAAAAGGTTTAATTCTTTCTCAGTTTAAACGTAGATAATTAATTTCACAGCTGTGATTTAATTTTTTTTTCCATTTAAAAATTGCTTACTTGAAAATAACGTAACTTGCAAACATGGCTACGTTAGCCGATGTTATTCCAAATCTTCAGAATAAAGATTTGAAGAAAGCCTGCCTTACGCTAGGCCTTACAGTTTCTGATAAAAGACATGAAACTAAAGAAATTTTAGAAATTGCCTTTCAAAGTGAAAAGTTTACTTTAGAGGAATTGTCGGATGTACTAGCAACTGCTATAGACCGACATGAAACGGCAGCAAATGCCAAACGTGAACTACTTTAAAAAGAAAGACAGGCCGATCTTAAAGCAGAAGAATTAAGATTAAGAGATGTCGAAGCGCAACGTGGAGACGCTCGTAGGGCCGAAGAAATAGCTGAAGCAGCTAGGGCTCGATCTCATGAGCTCAGGCTCGTAGACCAAAACTCCCAAACTAGCCAGCAGGCTAAGGAGTTAGAATTAAAACGTATTGAACAAGAAATGCGTTTAGTTGAAAAGCAATTAGAACTTGCTAGGTTAACTAGTAATACAGGTACCAATCCTAATTTACCAGTCGTTAACGAACAACGAAGACCAATTGATAAGCCAGGAAAAATAGCTGATGTTATTAGACTTGTTAACAAATGGGGTCCAAAATCAGAAATTAATTCCTTTCTTAAAGTATTCGAACGTACTATGGAAACGCAACGCATTTCTAGAAATGACTGGGTGGTAGGGCTACAATCATTAATGGGGGACCTATTAGTCAAAGTGTGTTCACAATTAAATGCGGAAGATATGCATAACTACGATGTCGTTAAAACGCATCTTTTGGCCCGTTTTGTGCAAACTAAAGAATCAGTTCAGGTGCAATTCAGAGCCTTGGAGAAAGACCCAGAAATGCAATTCCACAAATTCGCATTCGAACTTCAAACCTTGTTTACCCGATGGATGTCGTTGGCAGAAGTTAAGTCAAATTACAATAACTTAGCAAATGTTATTTTAATGGAGCAATTTTTGAAGGCATGTCCAATAGGCCTACGTAAATGGTTGCCAGACCAGCAGAAGTTAGGCACGTTAGAAGAAGCTTCTAAGCTTTGTGACGAGTGGACCACTCGCAACAAACAGATCTCAGTTGAGACTGCTCAAAAAGGCAAAGTGCAAACAGGCACACAGCCAAACGACCAGGCTTCAAAAGCACATGGCAATGCCCGTTGGGGCAATCGAACTGCAGCTAAGCCGGCTGGCCCTGCAGCAAGCACAGAACCTACTAGTGGGGACTCTGCCACCTCAAATTCTACAGATCCCAACAGGGAATTTGATAGGCCTAGAAGGCAAAGGCCTAACGATGGCACTTGCTATTTTTGCAAGCGGCCAGGGCACCAGCTCAAAGAATGCCGTGCTCGTATAGCTCACGAAGCAGCTCAAACAACGACCAAAGAGTCTAATTGTAATTTTGTAGGCCGTAGTCCTCCGGAATTAGTTTTAAGTAAACACATTCACGAGTGGTAGGTGAATGGAACAAAGTGTTTAGTTTTAAGAGACACAGGTTCCACGGACAAGGTCATTTTACGTGATTTTGTAAAACCAGACCAGTTTACTGGTGAGTACGTGCATTGCCAAAATGCGCTTACTGAACAAACAACTGCACATGCTATTGCGCAGATTGAGGTTCAAACACCTTTCGGGCCTCTCGTTACCGATGCCCTAGTAACCGATCACATGGGCCCACACTTCCAAATGTTGTTGGGGGTCCCATCCCAGACTATTCTGGAAGAGAGAGGTCTACCCTTGTTAGCCCCTCTAGTTAACGCCGTCACACGTTCACAGACTCTTGCTGACTTGCAACTACCGATCTCTAGACCACAATATCTTGAGATCGATTCCGACTCAGACTGTAGTGATTCTAGTTTAGACAGGGAATCGGGTGTGACCACTCCACCAGCAGTGAAGGAGGGTTTTGTTAGTCCCAAGCCAGACACTTTAGACAATGTAGTGTTAGAACCCCAATCTAACCAATTTTTCCAATTACTTAGTTTGGACAAAACCGAGTCCGGAAAACTCCAGCAAAATTGCCCCACACTTAAACACCGCTGGGAGACGTCTAAACTGCCAACAGAGCAGCAAGATGCTAACAAACATTTCTTTGTCGAAAAGGGTCTTCTTTTTCGTAAGCCCTTACAAGCACAGGGTAAGCCGCCAATCAAGAAGCAACTAGTGCTACCCCAGGAGTGTAGGGAATCAGTATTAGACACAGCACATGCAAATGCATGGGCTGGCCATCTTGGCCGAGCAAAAACTAAGGATCGTGTCTTAACTCATTTCTATTGGCCACACTGCTTTAGCGACATAGAGATGTATGTGCATACATGTCTTACATGTCAGAAAACTGACAAAACTGGCCAGAAGTTCATTGCACCCATGGTACTAGTCCCTATGGACGGTGAACCATGTAATCGATACATTATCGATATTGTAGGACCAATCAAACCTACTAGCAAAGCTGGCTATAAGTACATACTATCCTTATTGAACCCAGCCACGAAGTTTCCCGAAGCTGTCCCTTTAAAAGAGGCAAACAGCCAGTCGGTAGTCAACGCCCTACTCGAAATTTTCTCGAGGTTAGACTTCCCCTCTGAACTTCAGTCAGATTTAGGCTCAATTTTCGTGTCTGAATTAACCACCCTATTTTTGGAAAAATGCGGAATTAAATGCATTTACTCAAGTGTTAACCATCCGCAATCTAATAGCGTAGAACGCCTACATCACACTGTAAACGAGCGCCAGCGAAAAACGCCTGTTTTTCAAAAATGAAATT
>JAHWFP010110684.1:0-21415 GCA_023313725.1 Lithobius niger
TGGGTAACCACCACGTGGAACGTTTTGGATTATCTCTGCCCGGATTACCAGATTTTCTGATTTTCTCTCGTACTTGATTACGTCGAATTAGGGCTACCGAGGAATATCATGGATTACTAAAGATTGCCAGGAATACCACTGGATTGGTGAATAGCCATTTCGCCGAATCCCGTTTCACCGAATTTTAATCAAGTGTCTTAATTTTCGGCGAAACGCAGCACACTCGCTGCGGTGAAACAAAACATCAGAAACTACCACTAAGCACAAATTACCTCCAATTACTCACAAATTACGTCCATTTGACTCCTCATGTTAAATTTTTAAAGAATATTTTAATTAGGCGAAACGGGAATAGCCTTTTCGCCGAATTTTAATAAGGGCGTCATTTTCGGTGTAACGGGAAAAACGTTTTTGGCGAAACGGGTACACGCCATTGGATTACCGGATGTTATCAAGGAACACTGGGAATTATTAGTGGATTACCGAACATTTCTCCACCGGACTACCAAAGCTAATACCCTCTCTGTGCACAGGCTATTAAAGAAACCTAAAAATTCTCCAATGCCAAGTTACACATAAAAAAGAAGCCACAGAAGTGCGCATACAATTTAAAACATAACTGGCTTCCAAAATGACCAGATAAACGCATAGGCCTTATCACGTCGAATTAGCCTCTATGTGTCACGGTGGCTCAAGCCTCTGGCTACTCCAATGGTCAGGTTACAAGGAGGAAGTGAAACAGGAAGAAGGACCTGCAACGCTGCCCAGCACAGATTGTAGGTTACAATCCAATGTACAATTACATTCATACATTTCGTCCGACCAATTGGGCTTAATGAAGGTGGACGTGTGAAGAGGAGGCGTGATCTGCCATGATATTAAAGGTCATAATATGGTATAGTTCCTATGGTCATGTCTCCATAGCGATTCCCACAGAATTAGTGCTGAAAACCCGCCTGTTGCGGAAAACGGCTTAGTTCTCGAGTAACGTAAAATTAAAACTTTTTTAGGCTCCTTCTCATGTTTGTACCACTTCAGCGAAAAAGTGTCTACTAGGCCTAGTGGACTCGGCTAGTTTACTGTTAAACAGATTTAAATTTGGATCTGGCTTAGTTGTTAGTATAGAGCAGCGTCAAGTGACGTCATATTGGCTACGAGACACGATTTGGAGGTAATAGCTACAAGGTGCACTAGATTAAAATGTAAAGGAAAAGAACGGTACGTACTTCTAGTCAAGACACTGCTTTGAGAGCGGATTTCTTAGGCTTAAAAGAACGATGTTTTCTCCAACAACAAAAATAGCGCGTTACAGGCTTAAGAAATCCAGTCTAATAGCATTGGCTTCAATAAGACGAGCTTCCTTTCTCCCTCCAGTGCTCCTTGCAGCTAACCCAGTTACTGACTCCACCATAGAGTTATATACAATAATACTACGTCGTGTCACTGCCCTATTCTAGTGCATTCTCAAATTGTCTACGACCAGCGCTGTTGTACCGCCATCCCCCTAGAACCTGAAGGAACATGGGAAAATGGAATGCATTTCACCGCTAAAAATTAATTAAGTGGTTCTCTGGAGCAGTATTAAAAAAAAATGATGCGAGCGGGTGGTGTTTTCTTTTTACGTTATATCCGTGATTTTTCAGATGCGAGCGACGGCTTTTTTTTTTTTTTTACCAAACTAAACGGTGCCTTACATTTTGTTGTAGAGTACAATAACTATGTATAGGTTAATGGGTTAGCTGCAAGGGGCACTGCAGAGAGAAACAGAAGGGCGTCATACTGAAGCCGATGCTGTGTGAAGAGTGATTTCTGACCTAAAACGCGCGATTTTTGTTGTTGGAGAAAACAACGTTATTTGAAGCCTAAGACATCCGCTCTTTCATTGTTTTTCCCTCCATTTTTATGTAGTGCACCTTGTAGTTATGCCCTCCCAAACCCATACTGGTGCCAAGCTGGTGCCAATATGGCGGCAAATGTCACTGCTCTATACATTTGCTAAAAGTCATTCTTTAGATGCAGTATTTTAGTTGTGACATGCCTCTGAACGACCCAAAGCTTTGGTGATCATCTGATGTGGTCATCGGTTCCAGAAAATGTTTGGAGAAAGCGCTGATGCGTGATTCAGAATTTTTTTTTTTAGACAATGTCATAAAAAAGGTTTCAAGCGCTAAGAAAAATCCCATGTGTGCGTGCACTCCTGAAAACCACTTTATTAACTTTCAGAGACCTTACCAAAAGGTCGTTAAGAAACCTCTTAATCTTTCCCAAGACACTGTGTAACAACCTTTTCCGGTGACCTAACAGTTATTTTTAAGACGCAAACAGGAATTTATTGGATTAAAGAAATGATATCAAAACACCAAAACGCTCGCCTAGTTAATCGCACTTCGAATAATACTTTGGACGTTAAATGAAGACTTGAACAATTGCTACCGAAAGTAGCAATGCTCTAGCTTTCATTTAACCTTCGAACTATTAGGGCCACCGCGCACACAGCGGCCAGGTCGCTGCGGCCAACGAGAATGCTTACGGTGTATGTAGCAACGCGCACTTGGCCGCAGCTGCCAGCCTGTCGCCGGAGCCAATTGGATCTCGGGCGGCATGCAGTCAGCCACAGAGCGACCATACTTGCTCCAGGTTCATTTTTCATCACGTGATCGAGAATTATCAATGAAAAACGGACGTGGCCGCGCGGCCCGTCGCCGTATTTTTTGGCCGCGACGACCACTTAGTGCGCGGGGAGCCTTAGTCGGTGCGATTAACTTAGCGAATGTTTTGGTGAGTTGATATCACTCCTTTGAAGGGCCGAACTATTCGGAACTTGGCGGTCCCTTTTACCAGTTTTGGTTTAGGACACGATTTCATTAACAAAAAAAGCACAAAAAAGTTCAACAACACTTGAGAAATTAAGCTTGCAGAAAAATACTTTAGGTTTAAAAATTGTGTCGCAGAAAGGTGAGAGACATCTCAACATTGGGATATCTGATAAAAGTTTGTACAATTTTTTTCCAAAGCCCACGGTTGGTCTCGCAGACAGTGGCAGAAGTTCTACCGCTGGGGCAACTGCCATTTAGGCTTTTCTACATTAATCCCAAAACCAGAGTGACAGGGGCTTGTGGTCTCGTTGTCCCTTGCGCGCCCCATGGATACACTCTAAGTATATAATGAAATGGATGAAATCAGCTCTTAGAAAACAAATCGTCGTAGAACAATTATAGAGCGCTATTAAATTTCACGCTTACGCACTATTATCATCAATGGAACTCGCCCTGCACGTCTTTATTGATTAGTTTTCCCACGTTCGAAGTCATTATTTGTACTCGTACGTTGTTCAGGGCGACCGGAGAAGCGTTTTAGCATCGAGATAAAAGCCCCGGCCATTACCGGAAGTTGACTGGGATAGGAAAAACTGAAAAGCTCCTCAGATCGCTCTGGACAACCTAGTGGTACAAATAATGACTTAGAACGTGAGAAATGTTAACAAAGACGTTCAGTGCGAGTTCCAGTGATTATATATATATAAAAATTAAAAAACCGATTGTTCTACGATAAGGTTTCTGCCTGCTTTCACCCCTTTCATTAAATGTGTAGAGTGTACCCATATGACGGCGTGAGGGACGACAGGACAACAAGCCCCTGTGCCCAATACCATAAACACATGTTTTACAACTATTCTAAATATCTGAAATGAGGTTACTTACTTTTAGAATATAAAACACCAAGCCATCAATCACCCCTCGATTCATCTATAAAAATAAAATAAAAAAGCGTGTAAGTTAACAAGTACTTAAAAAATAAGGCATAAAATGTACTTAAAGAGACTCAAGAGTTGGCATATCAGTTGAATTAGTTGTCAGTGGTTTTAATGACAATATGTGATGCACAATCACACATGATTTTAAAATAGTTTTACATGTCACGTCGTTTGGTGCACAACAGTTTGATAAATTTCCCTGAATATTTGGGCCCTATGTCTGATTAACTTCTGACTGGCTGGCAAGATGCGACAGGTTTTCTCCCGTTTTAAACATATTTTTAGCCAACAGGCTTTACCCGTTTATTTGGGACAGTTTCCCGATTTTGTTTTGCCATTGCCACAGTGTAGTAGAATCACTCTTTGTGTCCATATTCTGTATCAGTACTCGAGTGCACTGTACAACTGAATAAAATGTTGATTACCTGTTAAGTAGGTCTAGTGAGTTAAAAGTAAACACCAGATGTATGTAGCAATCTGTATGCAAACCTTAGCTACATAAATAGGCTACAGCTAGCTCTGGATCTAGTAAGACGATATTTTCTGTCTTTGAATTTGTGCACTCTAATGCTTTGGACCTATTGAGAGGATATTTTCTAACTTTAAATTTGTGCACTCTAATGCTTTGGACCTATTGAGAGGATATTTTCTAACTTTGAATTTGTGCACTCTAATGCTTTGGACCTATTGAGAGGATATTTTCTAACTTTGAATTTGTGCACTCTAATGCTTTGGACCTATTGAGAGGATATTTTTCTAACTTTGGATTCAAGCACTCTTAAGCTTCAGTTAACAAGATATTTTCTAACGTTGATTTTGTACACTCAAGCTACTAAAAGACCAGCAGTTGAAAAGTCATCAAAGCTTGTATATTTTGTTACATAATGCTCAATGGAACAATATGCGACATTGATTAAATTTGGGTAGGCTAGTTCAATCTTGATTTTAGAGGTTTCCGACATACTGACATGTCACGTCACCCGACCCAGCTAGCAGCTAGGAAAAATAATTCAATAACTCCAATTACTTTCAGCACACACTAGAATTCAAATTACTTTTTTTTTAACTAAAATTAAAAATTTCATATTTGTAATTACATTAAACTTAAAATTACTTTTGCTTCATATTACCCAAGCCTGGCCAAAACCCATAGTTCTCTCAAAACCTATGCAGCTATCATGTCAACTATACACATCAGCGGTTTGACGACCAGTATTATACCGTAAAAGGACACAAGTAAAGAAAACAATGGGCTAGACGCACATTTCACAATTTTCTTGTGCAAGCAACTTAAACAACATTTCAATAGTAGTGAAATAGCTCAGGAAAGAAGGAAACAATACAATTTCACCTGGATACCTGCTGACCTATCGAGACCCTGAAAACTAGCTCTGCAGTACAATGAGCAACGCAAATTATCCTACTTGAGGAAAAATAATTGCACTGTCGATCGAAAACCTATCACTTAAAACACATCAACTGTGACAAGATTGCAGAAACTACCACTCGATACCATAACAAAAAAACGGATGCGTTATTAAGGTCACTAGCTATGTTCTTAACTTTGGACGTGAGGGAGTGTGTGTTATGCAAAATAAAGGCGTTGTCTCAAAATTTTAAAGACGTCGTTAAAGCTGCGGTACAGCTTCCTTGTGCCTTAATGAATTAGACGTACTGATATAGTAGCAGCTGCTTAAAGGCCACCAAGCACTAAAACCAGGGACGTGCACAGCCCCCCTCCCCCCACCCCGAAAGAGCAGGGGCAACTTACTTTTTTCTGACGATTTTTCTTTCTTTGGCTGTTTTTACCCTTTTTTGCCCCTCTTTACAAACCGTTCTTAGATTTTACCTTTTTCTGCCCCTCTTTGCGCCCCTTTCTTAGATTTACCCTTTTTACACTCCTTCTTAGATTTTTACCCTTTTCTGCTCCTCTTTGCACCCCTTCTTTACTGTTTACTCTTTTTTACTCTTGTTTACTCTTTTTTTGCCCCCCTCTTTGCACCCTTCTTACATTTTAACCTTTTTTGCCCTCTTTGCACCCCTTTCTTAGATTCACCCTTTTTACATACCTTTCTTAGATTTTTACTATTTACTGCTCCTCTTTGCACCCCTTTCTTAAGATACTTTTTTCTGTCCGTCTTCGCACCACCTTCTTGGATTTTAACCCTTTTATAGCCCTCTTTGCACTACTTTCTTCACCGCTTTTGCCACTTTTTTGCCTTTTTTTGTCCCTTTTACACCACCACCACCCCAGCACGTGTTGGCCATTTACTTTTTACGAAAAGGGCATGAGGCCATGAGGGCCAGGTTTTATTTTTTTTTGCCAAACAAAACGAAATCAGTATTTAACATTTTGTTGTGGAGTATAATATCTGTTTTAATGCCAGGATCAGTGTACAGTACAACAGTTGCATATTTCATAAAAATCATTCTTTCGACCCAAGTTTGTAGTTGTGATAAGCCCCTTAGATTCGTTTCGAGGCGATCATGCGAATGGAACAAAGAGCTCATGTGGTCATCGGCCCCAGAAAATGTTTGGTGAAAGTGCTGCCGCGTGATGGAGAATTTTTTTATAGACAATGTCATAAAAAAAAAGTTTCACGCGTCGTGACAAAACCCATGCGTGCGCTCCTGAGAACCACTTAACTAACTTTTAGCGGCCTAAAAAATATGCTCCATGCTTTGTATTCAGGACCCCTTTGGCTCCTGGGGCCTGGTGCCTTGCACTCTTTGGACCCCATTAATTGCGGTACTGTTCTCATATCATCAACTTTAATAAATATACACAATCGTCCAAATTGTGTGTGATGAGATAACAGAAGTACTTGGAAGTACTGTAGTTCAGCTGGCAGTCAAGGGTTAATATAGAAAGGACTAAGGCAGCGAAGTCGACATCGAACAAATATTTAACCATTTAACCGTTACCACCAATCAGATTTTCAGTTGATCCCTAGGTTTCGCAAAGATAGTAGTTATCGCGACGCTCAGTAAACAGCGATTGCATTCGGTTACCTTTCTCGTTTTATTTAAGCCTCAGAAAAACATAAAAATTATTCATGCAAGCATTGGTTATTTTTTTTTTTAAACAAGTCATAATTTAACACTGAAAAAACAAACCAAAAACCAAGCAAACAAAAAATTTACGACAATGTCGGCGAAGTATGCAAACTCTTCCACCAGCCTTCCATGCCGCGGCAGTTAAACAGTTCCGCCATTTTCCACGGTCACAGAACACCATGAAACAACGTCGGCTTTAAACGGCTAAGCCAGACATCTCACCTTTCACAACAGACAAGACAAACGATTTCACGGGTCACCATTTCCCCTACATCCTCGACAGAACGGCAAGGTGACTTCAGTCTTGCCAGTGCAAGCCTAACCTATTTACTGAAAGCGAAACTACTTATTGTGATGCAAGGTGAGACAACACAATTTCCAGCGATAACATCAGCATTTCTTCCTCTCTCTCCGGCAGATGGCCTGGACTACGGCTGCATTCCGGTCTAACCATCAACTGCACGGATAGTGGGAGGAAAGAAGGCCACCTACACCATGACGCTGCTCGTAGGAATCAAAATGGCCTTTAGTTTTCCTTTTACTAAGACACTGCTAGGAATCAAATGGGCAGATGACAGTTATGCATGAAAACCTCCAGAAAATTTCTTTGTGCCCAGGGGTTACAATAAATAAACGTAAAAAAACCGCCAATGTGGATTGGGCTCCATAACAAGTTTTGTTTTGGGATGATATCACAATTTTTCGACATGCAGAAACACGTGAATGTAACAATTCTTAAGTCCTCAGGTCTCGTCATACAACAATTGTGTGGCTAAAATTTGTTGACAATCACGCAAGAAATAAGAACCTGTAAAACTAGCAACAAATTTTAGCCACACAAATGGTTGCACGACGAGACCTCAGAACTACGAATTGCTGTTTTTTTTCTTTTGGACGAAAATAGAGAATCACAGCAACAGTGATTGGCTAAACATTCACCACCAGTTTCTACATTTCGAAAAGTGGTGATATCTGCCCCAAAACAAAGCTTGTTATGGAGACCTCTCCACAGTAGCAAGTTTACGCATAATTGCCACCCATAGGCACTAAGAAATTTTGCTTAGTTTGCCACTCTCTCTCGTTACAGCTAGGGGGTTGGCAGCCTCCCAGTGGGATTCAAGGCAGGGCATGGTTTCGTTAACGAAATCCTTTTTTTTTTAAGTATTTTTTATAGTTGCGTGTCTTCCTGTAGGAGTTAAATGCGACGATCAGATGTTATTATTTTATTGATTAATGCCGAGAAAGCCAATTAGCTATACGAAAACAACGATGTTTTAATTTGCCGTGTTTTCAAAGTTCACTTGACTACGAACCACTGAAAAGAAAGTCGTTGCTGTAGTTTCCCAGTCGTTGCGGCTGCACAGAAGGCTAAAAGGAGAACGAAGCAGATCTGATCAAAGTCTAAAG
This sequence comes from Lithobius niger, assembly GCA_023313725.1. Classification (NCBI taxonomy): domain Eukaryota; kingdom Metazoa; phylum Arthropoda; class Chilopoda; order Lithobiomorpha; family Lithobiidae; genus Lithobius; species Lithobius niger. The sequence continues at coordinate 8,219 of JAHWFP010110684.1, forward strand.
AGTTTTTCCTCTTTCATTTCCTTCTGGCAATTTAATTTCGCACTAATCAGCACTTTTACGATACGTAAAAATTTCATCCAGCGTGTAGAACCGCGCTGTTATACAGCACTCGATTCCATGACCACGTGTTCTTTTTATTTATTAAATTTGTCATGCCCTACTCATAACAGCAGCATTAAGTAGCCAAGCGAAGAACCTTTTTATTAAACGTGTAATTTTTACGATTCTTATCCCAATTACAAACAAGTCAAGTTCTTCCCCCCTCAAGTCTCCACCGCAGAATGACAGAGCTTTTCGTCGGGTTGTTGAACTTTTGGGAGATGACAAGGCAGGTCACAGGGCAGAAGAAGACTTACGTGCCCTACAAGTCAACCTGTGTATGCATTCTCTGCCAAGAGAATTTACTACTGTTGGTAAGCCTACTCGCTTCATTAAAACAAGAACAATAAGGCCTAATTGTAATAAAGTACGGTCCTAAATCTTTGTAGATTACAGCAACTTCACGTCATCAAGACATCTACTTTAAACTTTTTCTTGCAATGGTTCGCCCTAAGATTGAATACGCAATCGACTTTTGGTGCCCCTATTACAAAAAGGACCTTTTCGCCTTGGGAAATGTACGGCGCCGCTTTACCAAAAGAGTAATACTGATTCACACGTCATAATGTTTGGGTGCCAGCTCTGGCTGACCCGTTACGGAGGATTTCACACGTAATAATGTTTTCTGGGCTAAAGCGAGCTGGCGAGGGCTGACGCACCGTCTGGCACGCCTTCCTAGCCGAGGCCCTGGCTGGCCCTGGCCAGCGTGCCTTATTTTTAACGTGTGAAATCCGAAGCGAGCCCTCCCGCGCTCGTAGCCTTGCAGTGCAGCCCACTACATGTCAACAAACAAACCTGTAAACACTAAAAAATAGTTATGTGAATAGTTTAAACGGTGGCTATTACACGGATTGAAAAACACGTGGGAGAAAAGAAGAGAAATACTAAATATTGCACCTTAGTAAAAAAAAAAAACTTCCCATATTGCATATCAGCAGGTTAGAAGCGTCATATGCATCGCACTGATCAATTCTCTATCAACGTTTGGAATAATTACTGGTAGCGTTTTTCCGAAAATGATACATTTTTTTTCCAGTTTTATTTCCTTTGCAAATTTCGCGCAATTAAAAGGATTTGTTTGGATGTATCCAAAAGAAAAATTGCACTACAAGTAAAAATGAAGATTGGAAATTACAGACAGTTTTTTATTTTTTATTTTGAGCATAATAAAATAAAATACTAACCTACACCAAACAGCCATGTTTCAGAGAGTGCGAAGTTATGTTGTCTTAATAACAAACTGTTGCAGAATGAAGACGTGACATCATGTTTATAAAATAAAGAGAAAATAATATCTCGAAATAAAAGTGACACGATCCATATCCATTTTTCTGTTCTAGGACTCGAACTGCCAATCTTGTGATATGTTTATAGATCGACACTACAATCGCCGAATCACACCGCCAAGATTTAACTATTGGAGCGTCGGTATTGGTATCCAAAGGACATCAATTTTGACTTTAGTTCCAAAGGGCAACAGAAATTGATTTGAAACCCGTATTGAAATAAAAACAATAGCCTATATTTAATAACGCAGAAATAAAATCGGGAACTAGCCGGTAGATTAGTATTTACCAAATTAACGGAAAGGTGTTACAATAACACACAAAAAACTTTTTTTTTTAAATGGCCTACTGACCGTGGCATAAGATCAAAGTTAAAAAAAATAAAAAACACGGAGAAAAGACGAAAGAAAAAGTCTGAGGAAAAAAGCCGGGAGGGGGGGGGGGGAGGGGGAATTAAAATCACAAATAAAATGGTTTGGTTGTTTTATTTTTCATGTGGTTATATACAGGGTTGGAAGTTAGATTAATTGTCTTGGCTCTAATTTCACCAGGCAGGGTGGGGTGTTCCTCAAGAAACAACTTTAGTAATATTTTTTCCCGTGACTTTTTTTTTTCTCCTGGTGTAGTAATCATCGCATTTGAAGTTTTTCAATTCTTGTCTATTTTAATTATAAAATTTTTTAGCGACGTCAGTTTGACATTAATGTCGCGCCAGGTCCTTGCCATTCCGGTTGCGTTTACAACAAACTTATGTTATTATTTTTATGGGATCGGATCGGTCCGGTTCGTCTCATACCGATATTGGTTTGCCTCATATCGGTCTGATCAGTTTGCTAAAAAAGCTATCACTGGTCGAACCTTAAGCTCAAAAATCAAAAGTACGCAACTTCCAAAGAACGGAACAAACATTACGTTTTTCACACTCAGCATATTCTGTTCCGACTGAATTGATATTATTCACCCTTTAGGCCTAAATAAGTTTTTATTAATGTACAACGACCTTCGCCAGTAGTTTTTAGTATCCCCCCTAATCAAACAATTCAAATACAGGAAGAAAAAAATAACGAAGCATCCAGACAATAACAACTGCAGAAAATTACAAGCTTTAAAAACACTCTAAAGCCCATTTTATGCTGTAGCTGGAGGGAGACTGCCCGTCAAAAATTCAGCAATTTATTATCCCCTTTCCTATAGGCAAAACGGCTTTCACGGCGGAGCTAAGAATTTTTACCCCTGCCCCCAGGGCTTTGTAACTATAGCAACACAAGCCAGTAATTGGGAATGGAGGGGGGACCAAAACAACCTTGACAAGGTAACCCAGCCAAGGCCATAGAATACCACCCACCCCCCTCCTCCCAAATACCCCTCCAAGCACACACTCGAGTTCAAGTGGGGCCTGTGGGGAATGGGGATATCAGGAATGAACCGAAAATCATTCCACCAGCTAGCGCTTTATAATAGGCTGTGCTGTTATTGCAATTTTACGACTGACGTAAAAATAACAAAAACAGAAATAGCACGGCCGCGATTTTTACTATCGAGAAAAACAATCACCCAAGAGGCAATGGGTAAAAGGGAAACTCGAAACAGCCAGTTTTGACGACTATGTTGTAGCAACGTTTAAAATTATTTGTTCTTGACCCTTGTTATTTACAATATGTTTCATTATTTATGTAGGCTACGTAATTAACAATTGACTAGCAAGTAGCTTTCGGCGAGCAGGATTTTATTATGCATACGAGTCCAAATTTTTAGTCTTCCGTGAAGCCGAAACGGCCGGGAAGACCACTTTGTCCGTCCGTCCGTCGCCTTTTTCAATGGTAGTCAAGTGGACTTTAAGGCTTCCCCTAAATAACTCGATGAAATAATAACATTACAGCGTCGCATTTTTAACCACTCCTAGGATGACACGCAACCATAAAAAAAAAAAAAAAGGATTTCGCTCGAACTCGAATACCGCGCTGCATGAATGAAAAAGCCAACTCTCGAACCCAATTCTGTTAGCTTCTACTTACGAAATTAAAACGGCAGGTTAAAAAAAATTAGGCATAAAAGCTGAAAAATATGCCGAAAATTACGGCAACAGCAACATGAAGTCTCGACACCATTTTGCGTAAATGAGTAAGCCTACTTCCGAACCAAATTCTCCGTTAGCTGCTCCTTACGAAATTAAAACGGCATGTCAAAATTAGGCCTAAAAGCTATCAATGCGCCTTAAAAATCTAAAACTAGGGCTGAAAGCTAACACATTTTAAACCGGAAATGGTGATGGTTACTACTTATGTATATATATATAATAGAGATCGCTGTTGCATTGCGTGATAAGAGGTGTGCGCCTCAACATTTTCCTTGAAAAAATGGTGACAGAAGTGTACAGAAGGACGGTTGTAACAACGTAGTTGCTGCAGCAGCTTGTTTAATTCAAAAACATACTCATTTAGGCTAATGATTATGAAAGGCTCTGCACCGCTCAGCAATTTTCCGTAAAAACACATTCCAACCAATTCACAAACTACCCAATTAAGAACACGAAAAAGAAAAACCACGAGCGACTTCCAACAAACTTTACAAAATTTAATATCATGCTCGACATTTAAGGATGTTACGTGACCATCGCGATTGCGCTGCTCGCGCTACCAGGTCACGGGGTGTACCGGAAGGACTTCTGAGAACGAGAGCAAAAAAAAAAAAAATTATTAAATTCTTAATAAAGTGGCCAGCCAGCTCCTGTTACGTCTACTTTAAGCCTACTTTAATTAACGGGGAAAATAAAATTATACCCATTTTTAAAACCACAGCATCTTTACTTTTTTTTTTCTTTTTCTCATTTCTCGCTGTTAATCGCGTCATTCAATAGGTCAAGATCACTTCCTGTAATCTCAACTTGACCGTTTGCTGTCAACACTCAAGTGTAATCAAAAACAGCAATTCATTTGGTGGGGAATGTAAACTTTGAGCTCAATGTAAACTTGGCCGCTCGCATTTCATAACAATCGCGTAAACTACAACAGCTGCGTGTGTGTGATGGAAGAGACCTGATAATTTTCTGCATCAACAAATTTTCGGCCAGCCGTCAACAACATCTGCAACGTCTTTTAGATTCATAAACAACCGCAATTACTGTTAACACGAAAACACCGCAACAGACGGAAACGGTCGTTGGAAATCGTAATACGTGTGCATAGATCTATGTAAATTACACAGGGTGGTCCCTAAACACGTCGTAATTGAAACAAGAACATATGTGTATAATGATAGCTCAAATTTTTTTTTTTAGTTTAAAAAAAAAACAAGCTGTATAAGCCCATTCTTGAATCATCTACAATCAAATTCTAAGTCTAAAAAAAAGGGTACTAGTTTTTAATTATTTTGGGCGAACAAGCTTTAAAAACTTGAGGCGGTTGTACAGTATTCTTAGTCATTTTTTTTTTTTATTTGTAGGTTTTAAAAGGTCATACACGCTCACTGTATTCGAACATCCTGCGCGAATTTGCCTTTGCAACATTCATGTAGGTTAGAGTGAATGTAGGAAAACCGTTTCTTACCAGCGAAAAAGTTGGAAAATAAATGCCCATTGCAAAATTTACACGCCGTTTGCAGTAATGTTGCAAAACTAAGTCCAGTGACGGCGCTAGGGGTGAGCCATAACCCCCCCCCCCCCCGGACCCTAACACTCGGGTCACCACCCGAAAATAAATTAAAAGAAATTGCAAGGTAATTTGAAATCAAATGAACAAACCGAGCTTTTTTTAAATTTTATTTTAGTTTATTTATTTATATTTGTAGTAACTTTGCAATATATGTGTATTTTGTACGTTTATGGGGCGTATTTTAGAAACAAAAATTGACTACACTGAAGCTTACGTTGCGTTCACGTTGAATTAAACGGAATAAAAGTGTCTAATGTGACTGCCTTGGAAAAAAGTCCATGGCCAATACTGTTTCCAGATGTGCCCTCTGTCGGCCCCCCAAACAATAATTTATTTCTGACGCCGTCACTGACTAAGCCTTACAGGAAAGCCAACCGGGGGCTTTAAAGGTTTCAGAATTGCGTTCATTTATATGGTATATTTGGCAGCGAAATAACTTATTTGACGTAGTTATGCCATTTGGAAACGAGCAGCATAGATTAGTAAATTACAACAAATGATTTGAAAACAAGGAACCAATTAGGGTCCAATTTTTCAAACTACAAAGAATTGAATTTTGGAGCTCGTGTAATGACCTCAATTTTCTTTTATTTTTGACGTGGAGAGTAGTTTGGACTCGAAAATTCCCAAGTTGTGCTTTTTTGATTGCCCCTTCCTCCCCCACCCTCCAAAAAATTGCAGAAACACACTAGTGTGTCGCACAAATTGTATGATATAAAGGTATGTAAGCTATCAGAAATAACAGTATAGTATAACGATCTTATGCACTTCACGCTCTTTTTTGGAGTGCATCGTGTGACTCGGATTGGAACCAGCCTGCTGTCACCTAAAGCAAACCTCTTGATAAGAGTGACAGTGCCAGCTGAGGCTGAGCGCGACGATGAACGCATTGGCGCTGTCGTGATGGGCGCATTGGCGCGACGATGAACGCATTGGGGACGAACGTGAAAATTCGTACCAAGATAATGGGTAGGTGCAGGGGTCGGGGCGTTGGACGAACGTCTAACTGGAAAATCGTCTAATGGGATAATTGTCTAAAATCTGCCTAAATAAAAAATCTGGAAAAGCATCTAAACGGAATATCGTATAATGGATAACGTATAATGGATAAACGTCTGACTGGATTAACGTCTAACTGCGGTTTCTTTGTTATATGTATAGCCGCAGCAAGCGCGGCAGCGCGAGCGAGGCAGGGATATTAGACGATTTCCCATTCTACGACTTTTCAGTTAGACGCTTTTCCATTATACGAATTTCCTGTTAGATGATACTCCGTTATACTGATTTCCGTTATACGTTCTTCCAATTATGCGATTTTCCAGTTAGACGATTATCCCTCGCCCCTGCAGGGGCGTATCAAAGACAACAAAGTATGGGGGAAGGGGGGGGGGGAGGGAGGTGAGGTGAGGACTGAAATTTCCGGTGGCACCGAGGATGGCACCCAATTATTTCTGAAAAATCTGAACACATTTTTTGCTTCCCGTTTCGTTCTGCCTTCCGTATTTCCGACTGTGGTCTATTTTTCCCCCCCGACAGTTTTATTCAAGATGTTTGGTTTTGGTTGAAGAGTTGCCCCCCCCCCCCCCCCTCACCCCCTCACCACCACCACCAAATCATCATTTGACGCTTCGGAAAGCATTTCTTACCGTCCGACACCCATATGACAAATAGACCAGTCGATAACGATACCCGACGATATCCACAGAAAAGCTACCAGACTGTAAAATAGATGCACTTCAAGGCAGTGCACTAACTGCTACGCACCACCACAATTAACTGGCATCATGTCTAGTGTGTCAGGATTGGTCTTAGGGTGACAGGGAGGTGTAAAATATCGTAGCGCAAGGTTGAATCTGTGATAGACAAGGCTGCGACACCGATTCGCAGATGTTAAGGGCGGGTTGGATCGGACGGAAAGCGGTGACGTTTTTCCACTCTCCTGAGCACTCGGGAGCTATTCACCTCTTTGTATAGCCTGCAGTGCAACTATGAGAGGAATGCCGTTTCAGGAGCGAGTGAATGCCTTCCTTGCTTAAAAGGTGCAAAGGTCAATTCCACTCACGACTGATTTTCATTTCAATAGCATCTTCCAGTAACTTTGAATACTGCCAGTGAGGCACTGACTATACCAAGTGAGTAGCTGGCTACTGATTCTGAAATGATTCCGATCGTGAGTGGCTTTGCAATTCGGACATGATGAATTCGTTTATGGTTTTGGATTTAAAGGAATGCATTTTGACTCGATTTTTTCTTGTAGTTCCAACATTTTAATTTTTGAAAGGGAGCAATGACTGTTTAAATTTGACTCCTAATCAGTCTATACTATAGATACTACTGAATGACACACGTATTCCATATTTATTACCTTGCAGGTAATAAGGTAATAAATAAATTAAATGGTATAATTTTGTAGTTAACCTTCACTACGAAGCATGCCTGCAGAGAAAGGTTACGTGATGCAAATAAAATTGTTTGATTTATGGGCGGGGATCGAATTTACGCATCAGTCAACCACGTATTTTTTATTAATTTTTTTATTTTATTCAACAAGCCATATCCCGTTGAAACACATTCCTTAATCCTTATTATTCCTCAGCATACTCCTTTTTACTGTAGTCAACCTAAAGTTGCAAGGATTGTTTACCCAAGATTCGTCAACATTTGGTTTAAGTTTTTTTTTGAATGTTTTTTCATCTTAAATTGACGTTTTTGTAACAAAGACCAGCAATACACAGGTTGAAAATTATGCACCGTTTTTGACATGTCCTTAATTTGTGGGATTTAACCTGCCAGGAGGTTTCTGTGTTTGACAATTTCGTCCACACACGTTGAATTAATAACAGGGTTCAGAATATTTTTAAATTCTCAATTTCCCTGACATTTCCTGGTCCACCTAATGGCAATTTCCAGGTATTTACAAAGATGTTTCGTTAGGGAAGCAGGCAGTATCTAATGTTTTAATAATGTTTGTATGAAAATACCCCAACATCCAAGAAAATAGCTGTTGAGAGACTAGTCCAGACGGGACTAAACGCATTTTCGTCACAGATATTGGCATTAGCATCAGATTTGATTTATTGAAGTTATATATCTAAAAGACCTGAACATATTGAAACTCAAATTAAAATGGAACTTGCAGATCAGACATCTAGGCATTTTTTTCAAATTTCCCTGTCTTTTCACTGATTTTCTAAGAATTTCTTGGTTTTTCCTGGAATTTCCCGGAGATTTTGGCCCTATTTTCATTTTCCCTGAGATGTCCAGGTTTTCCAGGTTTTGTCTGAACACTGAATTTTACTAGTAAAAAAAACAAAAACAAAAAACAAGTAGCTTTAAAAAAGCTGAAATCCTATGACGTCTTGAAGTAATGGAAAAACATACGTGAATAGATCCGTGTCGATCCGTGCGTTAGGTACTATACTTTATGTGCATGCCTCCACCCCACACAGCGGAGTAATGAAATTAGCCTGGGTCCCTAAGCGAAACACCCATGGAAACACCCCATTGTCCCCTCCCTCGACGTATGAAAATTATTTTCATACGAACGAGATGTCCAAGAGTCATCCCCCCCCCCTCCCCCCGTTTGGCCAAATGAGGAGATGGGGCAATAGCCTTCAGTGTAACATCTGCGCATACTCCCAACTTATTTGACTCGCTCAGAGCTGAAGCCATAGCACCAGAAGGTTGAGAGGGACAATTTTGCTAGGTAATACCAATTAGAAATTCCTGGGATCTTTTACATGCCACAATCGACACGAGCGTGAGGCTTCACAAGGCCCTTTTCTTCCCAAAAATGACAGGGGGTGGCAGAAGTCGGGCTCGAATTCGTGATCTCTAGCACGTGAAGTAGTCATGGTAACAACCAAGCACCTTGCTCCTCACGTAATTTACGAACCTGAAAAATTTCTTTAATTTCAGTATTATTGTTGTAAAAAAAAAAAAATATCCACTGCAAATTTGAACATCACGCCTCAAACCGTCCATCTCCAGCTGATACAGTTTCAGAGATACCACAGAGGGTCAGTCTCCATTGCTAGTCGCCTTTATGGCGATTTGTCAAGTCGCCAACTGTTAACGCTCATTCGCCAAACGATGAGTGGTGGCTGACCGGTTTTCTCAGTTCAAGGATTAGCAGCAGCACACCAGTCTTTTTGACTGAAAAAAGGAAATATCAGTAAGTTCTTAAAGGTTTCACAGTAAATGTTTGCTGAGGCACTATACACATCAGTAAATTTTTCTCCCCCTTGCCGAACGCGCAGATTCACATTTATTCTTAAGTGGCCACTGGTTGGTATAGACCAAACATTTAAAAAAAATAGCCAAACAAAAAGTGGCATATAGTGATAATCTTGCATCTGTCAAGTACACGTTCCTTACAAATTGTTGTTAAGTTTACATGGCCTTGTTAAGTGCACAGGTTCCAAAATATACCTACAGTACAGAATTAACAGTAGCATTTTGCCCCTAACTTCTGAACTCTAACTAGACGCTTGAGATTTGAACCATCGGAAAACTGGCAGAAAACCATAACAGGGTTCAGACAATTTTTTAATACTCAATTTCCCTGACATTTCCAGGTTTTCCAGGTGCATCCAATGGCTATTTCCAGGTGTTTACAAGACGTTTAGTTAGGGAAACAGGCAGTAGCTAATGTTTTTAAAAATAGCTGTCTTAGAGATTAGTCCAGAAGGGACTAAATGCATTTTCATCACAGATATTGGTACTAGCCTAAGATTTGATTTATTGAAGTTGTAAACACAGATTAAAATATTTGCTACTAGCCTAGGATTTTGTTTCTGATCTGCTAAAATGGAACCTGCACACAGAATCAAAGGCATTTTTTCAATTTTTTTGCCCTTGTCTTTTTCAATTTTCCCTATCTTTTCCCTGATTTTCAAAAAAAATCTTGATTCCCTGAAATTTTGGCTTTAATTTCATTTTCCCTAGGATTTCCAGGTTCTCCAGATTTTGCCTGAACCCTGCATTAGTCTGCTGCATTGAAACATTGACTGGTGCTAAAATTCATCAAAAAGAAGTGGAAAAAAATAGACCAGCTCCACTGGGCCAATTAGCCACTAAGAAAAGTATTTCTAATCGCCAACCTTCCCAATTTAATCGCCAGTTGGCGAGTGGCTGGTGTGGATTTATGCACGTTTAACACTTGCCAACTCTGGGAGTTCACTAAAAGCTTCAGCTTTTTTTTTACGTTTAGGCAACTAAAATGTCGACACATTTAACAAGAAATCTCAGTTCGATCTTCAATACAAGAGCCCTCACAGAAAATGTTAAAATTGCATACAGCTTGCCCATCATTACATATACTGATTACATCTGTATCGAAGAAAATCGCAGAAAAACTCCCAATCCTTCGTCAACCTGCCATTCTCATGGAAATTGAGAAGCCAAGTATATGTGGAAGAGGAGAGAGAAAAAAAAGATGGCCGCCAGCCCTTTCCTCTCATTTATTACAGCATTCGAAGCTAACGACATAATACCGGGTTTCGATGAAGAACACCCCTCCACATAAATGCTTGAGGTCATTCTGCGGGGAGTTGAATACATCAAACTCTAATGCGACCGGGAGTTCTGTGATAAATGATCAGGTCTTACAACACAATGAAAGGAACTATCATTAAAGATGAAGCAAGGCGACGACTAATGGCATACATATACTTCTATTTATTTGCTCTACAGCGTAAAAGACAAATCGTACTTGCCTGTCATTAAGATTGGTGTGGGGCACCAGTGCATCAACCACCAGGACGCTACACAAAACAATCAGAATGTTGACTTTTACATGTGAGAGATAAAGAACTTCATACAAAGCCGTGACATTTGCCGCCATATTGGGACCAGTATGGGTTTTGGAGGGCATAACTACAAGGTGCACTACATAAAAATGGAGGGGAAAAACAACGGAAGAGCGGATTTCTTAGGCTTAAAATAACGTTGTTTTCTCCAAAAACAAAAATCGCGCGTTTTAGGTCTAAGAAATCACTCTTCACAGCATCGGCTTCAGTATGACGCCCTTCCGTTTCTCTCTGCAGTGCCCCTTGCAGCTAACCTTCAGCATAGAGTTATATACAATAATACTACGTCGTGTCACTGCTCTATACTGTTTCTGAGAATTTCACAGATGAAAATATGTATAGTAGGTAATTTGAAATTTATAGGTAGTTTTAATAACAGGTAGTAGATGTTTTAATATTAATAAAATGATGAGAAGCCAGAATGGTGAACAAGAACAAACAAAAAGCGACGGTTCGGACCGCCTACCTGTTTTCAAGCTGCACACTTCACGCAAAACGTGAGCGTCAAAACATAAATCACGCTACAGGGGTAATCCACCCAACAGCAAGCATCAATAATTCATAAATTAGGTATTTCGATTTTTTCCCGCTAGGGACTGTTGTATATCAGCCAACCACCGTAATTCTTGTCACCTCCACTCTACTTTCTGCAGTGGATGATGATCAGGTTACTTATTGTCGGTCTTTAACCCAACTTAGGTTCTTTTTTACTATCTTTTTAACTGTTATTTTTACTTTATTAATGCTTATTGTTGGGTGGATTTCCCTGAAGTGTAGTTTATGTTTGGACGCTCGCTTTTTGCATGAAGTGTCCAGCTTGAAAACGGTAGTCTTCCAGCACGAAACGTCGCTTTTTGTATGATTTTATGCACCATTCTGGCTAGCTATCATTTCATTATATACTGTATTGGTGCTTTTTACCTTTGTATTTTTATATTACGCAGATAACCGACACTTCCAATAAATTCAGCTTATTATCTTAGAAAGATATCTTATAATCTGCTCGTCAACAAGCTAAATCAAATCCAGTTCAAGCTAAACTAAATTCCTAGTCAGTTTTGTGTGGTTGAAAATCTTGCTTTAAGGACTTAAAATAGAATACTGAACATTCAAAATTAAATATATATATATTTTATGCAAAATGGAGCAATTTTTTTGTGAAGTGATTGCATTATGTGGATCAGCCTATTTCAAAACGTGACAACATTAGCAGTAATAACGACGCAAAACTACAGAACAACAAAACCAAAGGATGTCCAAATTGTCAGGGCAGAATTCCAAGAATACAACGATGCAACTGTTGCAACACAGAAAATGCAAACCATGGTGTCGGCACATGTCACAATGCAGAAAATCCAAAGGATGGAATTCTTTCCAAGAATGTGTCAATGCAATGTTAATCCACATGAAGCAAAAGCCCAAAAGATGTTGTGTCTAACAATGTAGCCATGCAACGCTGTCAAAATTCAGAAAATCAAACGATGTCGTTGTGTGCAGTAATGTATAATGCAACAATGTCACGATGCAGTGTTCAATAAGGCAGCAATGCAACATCACGATGAAGGAACGCCAAATAATGTTGTGTCCAATAATGTTGCAATGCAACAATATCAAAATGCAGAAAACAAAAATGATGCCCTGCTGTCCAATATATGATAAGAGTAACAGCCAGTATCGTGCACAAATAAAACTACTACGTTCCGGGAGGACAACCTCCGTCTTCAGGTAAAAATAAACAGTAAAACATTTTTAAAAATTCATGGCAGTATCTGCCGAGTCACTAAGTCTATAAGAACAAACCATTAAGGCATGGTCAAGACCTAAAACTTTAAAATTAAAAAATATATATATATATATATATAACATACCAAATGATACACCATGTTTTATAGACTTGTAGACTTGGTGACTCGGCAGATACTGTCATGATTTTTTTTTAATGTTTTAGTGTTTATTTTTACCTGAAGACGGGAGGTTGTCCTCCCGAAACGTAGTGTAGTTCTATTTGTGCACGATACTGGCTGTTACTCTATCTTATCTGCAAAAAGTGCTGACACTTCTTAAAACTGCTGTCCAATACCACATCAATGCTACAATGTAACAATGCAGAAAACAAATGACGTGTCTGGAAATTGTCACCAATGCAGGAAATCCAAATGATGTCATTCTTTATAAGAATAGTATCAATGCAACAATTTCACACAGCAGAAAACCCACACGGAAAATCAAAATTGTCATTCTGTTTAAGAATGTAATAATGTGATACTGTAGAAAACCCAAACGAAGTCGTTGTATCCGGTAATGTAGCAATGCAACAACATCACAATGCAGAAATAACAAAATAATGTTCTC
>JAHWFP010110687.1:0-17697 GCA_023313725.1 Lithobius niger
AAAAAAAAAGATACGAATTTGTTTCCTCTTCAGTACGAAAAAATAGCACGCAGTGACTTGTCACTACAACATGTTGTTGATGACTGAAACAGAGCTATGTCAAAAACACTAATAATGAAATATTAAAGGTACATTCCTTCCATCGCTATTTTTCCCGATCCTCCACATCAAGTACGGCCCAAAAGTTCTATTTAGTTACCGTTAGTCAATTCCTTGCTAAAAATCCGTTTTAAAATATGGGTCTGCGAGATTTTCTGTTGAATATTCAGAACTGATTTAATAGCATCCTACAATTAAATAATCCTTTGCGCACTTACAATAACCATGATGTTTCATCTGTGTGTGAGCATGTACTATATTTTTAATCGTTTGCTAATAATTACCATGAGATCAAAAATCTAAAAGACTAATGCGGTAAAAATTTAAATTATTTATGCCAATTGATCGCCGGAAAAAAAATTATAAAACACTATCCTTAAAAAATTATAAAATGTGGTTTGTAAATACTAAAATCATTCCGGTTTGGGACGACACAATTTTTGCATTCGTGCCGTTTCGTCTACTACGCCCAAGGGCAACTGAGATAGTTTTTCGCTGCGAGGATGGCGATCTGTGTGTGGCTGTTATAAAGCAGGCGGAGTGTACCTTTAACATATTAACATTCACGCTACTGGTTGAGATTCAACCTCCTCAAGAATTTTTCATTAAATATCTTCAGAACTCCAAATTCCATTTTAATCGAGCAATAAGCCTATTTATTACAGCATATGTTAAGCCAAACTTTACCTCTTCTGTGTCAAAATAAAAAGCCTCAGGATTCAGATCATTGTCCTTCCACAATTTGGCAATGTCTAGTTCATCTTTGTTTACTGCTTTCTCCATGTCAAACAAGATGGCCTTGGTAAAATCCTCCCATGATGGACACAAGGTAAATGCAGGAAAGGAAATACTATCGTTCTGAGTAACAATGACGTCGAAAGAAGTTGGTTCACTCAAAAAATAGGATATTCTATCGTACAGCTGATACACACATAATCCAATGCAACTCAAGAGAACCACTGCTCTGTAATATGACGTTCTGGACGGGAACAAATGTTGAAGATGCATTATGACTGTTCAGTTTGTCAGATAAAATGGTCGCTGCAACATGTTTCCTAGTAAGTTAATGCTGCAGAAGTAAAGAATTGAAAGAAATAAGTGTACAACAATTTAGGATGAATTTCATGCCTAAGAACAATCCTAGCATTCCTCTGAAATGAGTACATTACTCAGCGTGTTCATTACAGACACATTCTTTTCATATTCGTATTCAATTAAGACACGGATTCATATGTCCCACTTTCAGATAATCATTCACCACTTCATACTACACCTGCAGGTGACAATACATTATCACTTTTCACTATTTTGTTACTGCCCTGAATACTTTACGAAATATACTCTGAAGATAATCTGTACCAACTCAGCCTCCACACGAACTGAGTACAGGGAGTACACAATACGTGTACCAGTAGTTCACAAGCTGTGACCAGAATGTGTACTGTTGCCACACATACTGTGTACTATACTTGAACTACTACAGTACACAACTTGTGTGGACACTGAGCAGGTACACATCGTTGTCGGAGTGTACTAACCAAAGTAGGCAGCCATAACTGCCCTAAAAATACGGTCATCAGTTTGAAACCAGGGTATGAGGTATCATCAACTGTACTTAAAAGAGTTAGCGTCAAGCTGAAAAAGTAAAGTAGCAAGTACCTGCTGCCAAATAAATGTCTGCAAGTTTTTGAGTTGCTGGAGTTGCCACTTTACTATTAGCATTTCATTCTAGGCTATGTAAATGATCCTGATCACAACCTGCAAATGCAACTGTTGATAAAGTAACAAGCGATCATTGTGAAGTGATATGAATAACAAGTGGGCATCAATAATGCTTAATCCTTTCTTTGTTTATTCATTTACCATTGTTCACTATTAATTTCTGCTAATATTTTTTAACCATGTTATTACAGTCTCAAATTTTGACCCTATTTTTCTTTGTCAATGTGAATGCAGGGAAGTGGACTGGAAAGTTGTCTTTATTGAATATCGTGCCACCCTTTAAACAGGGTGCTGACTCTAACTGCTAAAAAAGAGCGATGGAAAAGAGCGAGCCATGGAAAAGAGCGATCTTAAATGTAGCGTGGGGCCTAGAAAATTTCCATCCTTCTCTGAAAGTGAGAAACTAACTTACGTTTGCATGATAAATAACTTTGCGGCGAGTCTGTGAAACAATAATTCTCACTGGGTACCTTATCGTCTGGGTCACAAGATTAATTTTGTAACTTCACCACCATGTATTCTCGCAGTAACCGTGGGTGCACGGGTAGCTGCGAGCACTGGGGCGTCACATTCGATAGGCGTCCTGGTCCAAGCTGGACATTCTCTAGCTTCCAACAGACTCGGGTTCGATCCTGGGACGGGAAGTGTATATGTTTTTCTCTGGATGTTTCCCGCCCGTTGTACGAGGGGGTACTGTTTACAACTGTTTACGATGGTGGTTCCTTCTGCCACTCGGGCCTTCAAAAGCTGCATAGCTTACTGGCTGGCAACGCCTATTCTATTCCTTTCTATTCTAATTAAACATAGTTGGATTGCTTCACAAAAGTGGAACATCGTATAGAGTATCAGCATTGATTCATGGGATTCTCTTTCAACATTTATTATAAAATTCAAATAGATCAGGCTGCTGATGAGGAACTGAATGCCACCTTATAGGATTGGTGTTTTGATGCTCATTGCTCATGCCCGTGATAAAATAGGAAAGTGACTTAAAAGACTTTGGCTGGCATTGAGGTGCGATGGGTCATGAGATGCTATTAGTGTGCATTTAAATCTAGATGCTAAACTCCTTCACCAACATTGTGATGCAAAAAATATTCTATGATAAGTAGACTTTGGGAGCATATAAAACCATAAATAAATATATAAAATGTTTATGGTTCGTTAATCGATGTATCTGGCATTGGGGTAAAGTCACGATATAAGTGAAGATATAAATTCTCTTCAACTAGAAAAAAAAATAGCATGTTCTCAATATGTCAAGTTTCATCTGAGGAACTTCTTCAGACAAAACGTACATCTAACAAGTAGAAGGATGATATACCACCCTTTTAGCACATGTTATCTATAACATTAGCGATAACATCCTTTGAGGTCTTCAACTGCAAATGGGGTGGCTATGTAACAATTACCAACCAAATTAGATGTTAATGTATATTGGTTTAGGGCATGCTTAATGCTTGATTCCTATGAAGTTCACATGAACACTTTTTAAAACGTTATTACAGTCCCAAGTTTTCAACTATGCCAGAACAGTTTAAAAGTTTTACATTAATTGAAGTAAACATAATGGGAGTGACTTGTATTACGAAAATGAGCAGGAGCAAAGCTCTCCCATGCTTCTAATGAGCAATCATCAATATTTTGCCAATAGTTATGTCTGTAATTGTTGCAAGACCCGAATGTTGAATACTTTAATTAAATGATAATTTGATTTAATAAAAATTGTATTATGTGGCGTTGAACAATTGTTGAATACTTTCATTAAATGATTTAATAAAAAAAATTAATTATATGGCGTCTTCGTACAGTTTGGATTCCAAATAAAGATTCTGTAAGAAAGTCAGCAAGTTTGCGTAGGATGGATTTAAGCCTGGCGACTGAGAAGTGAAGTG
Organism: Lithobius niger; assembly: GCA_023313725.1. NCBI lineage: Eukaryota > Metazoa > Arthropoda > Chilopoda > Lithobiomorpha > Lithobiidae > Lithobius > Lithobius niger. The sequence goes on from JAHWFP010110687.1 coordinate 3,717, forward strand.
TGCACTATTACCTATAATATGTACTTTTTGCACTCACAGGCCACATACAAAGCTCAGGCATAATATGATTGGGATGCAAACCTCAGCCCAGGGTGACAAAGTTGGTGGAACACGACAGGAGAAATGGCTAGATGCCTCATAGTTTTCGGTCGCGCGGGATAATATGATTGGAATGCAAACCTCAGCCCACAGGTGGTTAAGTTGGTGGAACATGACAGGAGAAGTGACTAGATGCCTTATAGTTTTCGGTCACGCATGATAATATGACTGTGATGCAAACCACAGCCCACAGGTGTCAACGTTGATGAAACATGACAGGAAAAATTACGAGATGCTTCATAGTTTTCGGTCGCGCATGATAATATGATTGGAATCCAAACCTCAGCCCACAGGTGGCAAAGTTGGTGGAACATGACAGGAGAAATGACTAGATGCATTATAGTTTTCGGTCGCGCATGATAATATGATTGGGATGCAAACCTCAGCCCATGGGGGGGCAAAGTTGGTGGAACATGACAGGAGAAATAACGAGATGCATCATAGTTTTCGGTCGCGCATGATAATATGATTGGGATGCAAACCTCAACTCTTGGGTGGCAGAGTTGGTGGAACATGACAGGATAAATGACGAGATGCGTCATAGTTTTCGGTTGCGCATGATAATATGATTGGGATGCAAACCTCAGCCCACGGGTGGCAAAGTTGGTGGAACATGACAGGAGAAATGACTCGATGCATCATAGTTTTTGGTCGCGCATGATAATATGATTGGTATGCAAACCTAAGCCCACGGGTGGCAAAGTTGGTGGAACATGACAGGAGAAATGACGAGATGCATCATAGTTTTCGGTCGCGCAGGATAATATGATTGGGATGCAAACCTCAACCCATGGGTGGCAAAGTTGGTGGAACATGACAGGAGAAATGACGAGATGCCTCACAGTTTTCGGTCTCTCATGATAATATGATTGGGATGCAAACCAGCTACAGTCACGTTCGAAATTACCAACCATTATCTCACTCAGGAAACTTTGATTTTACATTTTGGAAGAAATGTTTATTCTTTAAAATGGTGTTTTATCTTTTAACTCATCTTTTGAACTTGTAATGCAAAATTTCTGAATCTTTGTCATGTTAGATTTTTTATCAGTAAGTATGAAGGCAGTGCGTGATTTGGAGCAAGCTGAACGTTTTGCTTGGCCTTCATAAGAATCAATTCCTACTTAGTAACCTGGATGCACAACTTTTTTTAATGAGTTTCTTGGAGCCTTAAGACAAACTAATGCTTAAGCAAACTAACCTTCGTATAGATGACCCGGCTTTTTAGCCTTAGTAGACGTTTTTGAAGGAGAAAGTCTAGTTGGGAAGGAAAATGGCAAACCAGGAAGCCTCTGATCACTGCAAGGGGCCAAGATAATATCCAGAACAGACCAGTTCATATCCCTTTGAAGGAGCATGGCAGTTAGTCTCTCAGCTATCCTGGCTGGCACAAACTGGCATGGACTTTTCCAGACTACCCGTTCCATGGACTACATCAGCTCCTTCAGGGAACTAGGCTGAGCTTTACCACCTCTTATCTCCAACGACCACCGTCCTGTTAGTATTAGCGCCGGTGCACATGTGCAGTCGTCGCATTTGTGGTCGCCGCTGCGGTACCGCATTTGTGGTTTGGTTTACGTGCCATCTGTTGGGTACTGCGTCGACATTGCGTTACCTCCCGCTGCTCGATTGCCGCTCGTGCGGACGTTTTGCACCGCAATTCCCCCTGTCAACGCAGCGGTACCTCAGCGGTAAAAAAACACAATTGCGTCTCTGAGTACCTAGGGTGACTTAAGCGGTGCACACGTCCGCCGTTTACCGCAAAAGCGTTACCGAAAATGGCGTCCAATTTCGAAGAAATAGACGTGGAATTGTTTATTGGGGGAGTAAAGAACTATTCTGAAATATGAAATGTTGCTGCAGAAATGATTGAAGATTCATTGGAAAGTAATTAAAGAACTTATCCGAATTTTTTAGTTAATCTGCAAAGGATGTATAACATTTCCCCGTGGTGCGTCTTAAATTTGTACATCAATGTACCAAAATTCGTCGCTTTGGTTTTAAAATATATTTTTTGTTCACGAGGTAGGTGAAAAAAGCAGCATCGTCTCATTGGTTTCAAACTATAATTTTTTGTACACGAGGTTAGGGAACCGAACGCGCACATACGTCACCGAAGCGGCACCGCAGCGTCAACGCGCGTTAATAAAACGCATGTGTGCATTGATTGGATGCGTCACCGCAGCGGCACCACAGCGGCCAAAAAACGCACGTGTGCACCGGCGCTTATATGTTAAAATTTAAAACTCCTCAACTTACTATTCTAGCCCGAGAAATCCATCCAAAGAAGCTCGTGAAGGTTTTTGTGTAGTATGCTTACACTTAGTGAAATGGTAAATTCTATGCACAGAGGTTTGAGTAAGAAGAAATTTCCATTAGTTACCAGAGTACTGCATCATTTTCCAACTAGTTTGTTGCATTCCATTCGATGCAGATACGTTTCACAAACCTTTTGAGGAGAAACTACTTCTCCATCTGAGAACTCTCGCACGTTTTACTGCTTCATCTACTACAATGTCAACACAATATTAGAAATGCAGATTCGAGGTGAAATACAGAATTGAAGCAGCTTCTGGTGTTTGATTCTGTAATAGGTGTTCATCACCATCTAAGGCTTGAGAGTTCGATATAAGCACCTTCCTGAACTAAATAAGCCTCCGGGTGAAAGTGATGTATCATCAAAACGATCACGCAAGCCGTCCCCAAACCGCTTCGTTAATATCCCAGCAATTTATTAACATGACATGACGTGCGGTAGGCTAGGTGGAAAGTCTGTACTTAGTTATTACCTATATATAATAAAAATAAATACAAGTTAATTGCTTACCTTGACACACGATAAATTTACGAGGAAGGCATGACACACTTGTTCCCATAGAAACAAAGTCCACATTGAAAAAAAATATGCTAAAGCGTCGTTAAATAAGTAATAGATATCCGTGAGAAATAGGCGGTTAACCACCGATAATAGCGCGTTTACGAGAAACGGGGCTATTATCGCCGGGGAACCGCCTGTTTCTTATGGATGGGTGTTTTAGTGGTAAGATGTGACAGGCTAACATATCGACCTATTGCAGCTTTAAAAAAATTTTATTTGTGAATTATAATGAATTTAAGAATTTTTAATATAAAACTCAAGATTAATGAAATGTATACGACTCATGTGAATTCCTGAACAGAAACTTCCGGTTAAAACTTCCTATCTAGTAAAGTAAGAGCTAATGAAAGCCGTCTTTTTTTTCTGTCCCCGTTTTTGAATATCGTGTTTAAGGTAAAGCCGTATTTTTTCTACTTTAATAGTTTAAATAAGATTAGAGTAGTAGGTTTTTAGGTGTATATCAAAGTGTCAGTAGCCTAGTTTTCGTACCTATGGGGAAAAACTTTGCCAGGTTAAACTTAGCTTGCGACATGTTTTTTTTTTCTTTTTTTTTTTCGTGTTGATACGGAAATGTCGCCAGTTGCAAATGTGCCTGTTTTATGCTGGTTTTGCAATGGGATGTGCTGATTGAATTTGTGTTGTGTAGTTATAAAAGGTCCGTCATTATGACAAGTGGTGGAGCTGTCACGTGGTGGATTAGGGTTGTGTAGGCCCCGTAAAAAACGTTACATTATCACAAAAGTTTGGGCAGGGCTCTCAACAGTACTGGCCGGATCTTGAATGAAAAATAGCATTACGAGACTGGGTTGGCAATATGGCCGCCGAAAGTGCCGCTGATGCGATTGAGTTGCCGCATTTTGTCAACCGAGGGCGACACCCTCCGTACAAACTGCCAACGAACGTGTTGCGTTCTTTTGCAAATGCAGTGAAATAGCTTAACTGTGGCTGAGTGACATTTGTAAACACCATTTAAAAATACTCTTATAAATAATAAAAAAATTTGCCACCAAAAATCTACGTAAAAATTTAAATTATTATTTCGAAAACCGGCAATAGATGTCGCATCGCACCGTACAAAGTTGCTACCTCGAAGAACAGACCTGGACGAAATGAACCAGACGTGGCGGCCATTTTGTGTACCACCTAATATCGTTGCAGAGCGGGCCAGTTAGTTTAGTGACCATGGTGTTGGTTATCAAAATAAACCCCATGTTGGCGTGTGTGGGTTTCCAGATTAACCGTATATAGCGACTACACGTTTAACGTGGGGTTATATGCTAGCGTGACATCACCACAGTGCATTAAATAAAGAAACTTTGAGTGTGTTACTTTTATGAAACAAACTAGCAAGTGTGTTAAATAAGTGCATGCGTGTGACACATGTGATGTGCATTTACCACATCATTTAAAATAATAGATAACGTATAACGTACCATCACAGTCGCAGTAGTCTTCGCAGGCACGAATTATTTGTGCCTTTGCCTGTGTAGTGTATAAGCACGCAGACCACTGCCTTGTTATCGACCGATGTTGTCGACAAATTTAGCTTAATATCGCTAAAAGTATTTTTTTTCTAAGTCGGCTTTGTTAATTATGATAACAAAGCATTAACTTAATACACAAAAATTATTTAAACTTGGTATTTAAACATTGTTAAATCATTGTTAATGCGTTAAATGTAATACTTGGGCCAGAGAAAACACTGCTCGTGAAAAAAAGCAAACAAATCAAAATACGAGTGACAGGAGAACCAAGGCTAGGCTCATGGCTTCAGCAAGGGTAGGAGAGCAAACCAATTTCAAATTAATATCTCTTTTGAAGAACACGGCAACGCCATCAGCATGTGTACCCCTATCGTGTCTCAAAACATTGTAAACTGTATTATGGACCATCGTTGAATCTGGGACTGTCGTGTCAACCAGGTTTCGAATCGAATTTTTTTCCCGGAGAGCATGCATCTCAACAATTCCATTTTTTGTTTTAGGCTACGTGCATTAAAAAGACAACACAAATAAGTGGTTATACCCTCGGATTGCTTAAGGCGTCCACTTTTAGTTCGATCAGGCCGGATTACAATAAAATCGCTGGACCATGATTGATTGTCCAAGCCATTGTTGCTTGGAATCTTTGGTAGTCATTGGTGATGTGGTGTACTGCTGTGTAGCATAAGGTAGTGTATTATTATAGTTTTGGGGCGCATGGCATTAGGCTGCATGGGGCCTCAATAAAACATAGAACGGAATGGTTGCAACATGGTAAAGAAACGAAATTTAAATTTCTTGGTTGCGAATTTCAAAACCCTCCCACGCATTTGTCCTGACCCCTAAAAACCCAAACCAACAAAAGTACAATGTTTAGATCATCATGCATTTGTGTATAAACGTTTCAGCTGTGTAGGCCTTTCTAATTTTTCGCTAGCTATGAGCAGTCCATGGGATTTAACAAGGATATATACTAGCTAGCAAGCTACCAAAACAGAATCATGAAAACAACGTTATTGATGCATCTTTATCTCTGTGAATGGTGGACAGTCATCCTTTAAAGGTACATGCATCCATGTTGGCTTTCCTGTATGATTCGGTTTTGCGCCAATAGTTCAAACGTATGTAAATGTTGCCAACACAGTCATTTTATATTTTTTTTCTTTCGTGCGAGATGATTTTGCGACATTGATTTTGCGAGATTTTGATTTGCGAGATTGATTTTTGCGACATTAACCTGTGTAAATGTCGCAAACGCTATTCTCAACAGGTCGCACGACATACCGGAAGGATTTATGTGGCTTTAACTTTTAGTTTTTCTTTATTCCTGCACCTTCCGTTACATTTTTAACAATTTGAAAGACTTTGGCCGCCTTAGAATTTAACCTCAACATGGCAAAATATGCGGCTTTTAGTTGCTTACAGTTAACAGACACATGTCTGCTATCTGAGGCCGCTTGTTTGTCGTCAGCAATCAATCTTTAACAATCGGATGTCTACAATCGAAAGATCAACTCTTAACTTGGCGGCGACACACTAGCATGTCTCCAGATAATGCTTTCGATTTTCGATCTTTATTCATTAAATAAATGAGGATTTTGGGTCAGAATACCATTGTGCCACTTGTGAATAGGACTTTTCTTGAAAAAAAAATATTCGGAGTTCGTAACCGAACTGTTTTCAAACAGATGATTCGTTTAGAAATTAAAAGCCAAAAATTTTATTTAAACGCCATTATCTTCTGCCATCTTGGCTTTTAGTAACTTGTGCAAAACCATACTGTCGTTTAGTTAAGTTCAAGAAATCATTCCTACCAAATTAAGTTCAAATCGATTCACGCATTTGGCGGTAATCTTAAATTTTCTTTTTAATTCTTCTTTTTTAAAGCCGATGGAAATTAATTAAGTGGTCTTCAGGAATGGTACTGCTGCGAGCGGGCGGTGTTTCTTTTTTTTTTTGGTGGACTTTTTCTTCTATATTTTTCATATGCGGGACATGGGCTGTTTTTTTTTTTACCAAACAAGAAAACGTTAGTAGCGTACATTTTGTTGTTAATGTTAGTTTCAGCTAGCTAGGTGCACATTTGATAAAAAAAAAAATTTTTAGATCCAAGTATTTAGTTGTGACATGCGTCTGAATGGCCTTTAGATTCCTTAGGCGATCACGTAAACGAAGTAAAGGGCAGATACATAGTCACTGGCTCCAGGAATTGTTTGGTGAAAGCCAGCGGCGTGATCGGATTTTTTTTTTAGACTGTGGCATAAAAAACGTTTCATACGCTAAGAAAAAACCAATGCGTGCTCTCCTGAGAACCACTTACTTAACTTTTAGCGACGTAAAATGGTAATTCTACTTAGCTGAAAAGACGACATTTCATGTTCACTCAGGGGACGTATTGGGAGAGCCATTTGGGCCAGGGAAATGGTTAACGTAAGCCTCTCGAGCTTGTGGCCTTTCGTAGAAATTAGTCAACAAGAAAAAATGTTTGATACGCCCCCCGTTTTCCCGTATAACCAGTACGTCCCTGTGTTCAGTGCTGTACTACATAAAATAAAATAAAAATCTCGATACCCAACTGTCAAGTGCGGCCGGTTAAACACTTTACTTGTAACTGTCAGGGAAGGGCATTACCTGTGAACAAAGGGGCTTGCCGTCCGTCGCTCGCGCGTCGCGTAGATACAGACACCATACTGTATAATGAAATGGGTGAAATCATCCAGAAGCCTTATCGTAGAACAATCTGTTTTTTTCTTCTTATAATCACCTATCATAATCACTGGAACTCGCGCCGAACGCCTTTATTGTTAACATATCTCATATTTTAAGTCAGAATTTCTACCACTAGGTTGTTAACATTGATCTGAGAAACTTTTCAGTTTTTGATATCCAAGTCAAGTTCCGGTACTTGCCGAGGTTTTTACCTCGGTGTTAAAACGCTTCTCAGGTTACTCTGGACCAAAGGAGAATGATAATTTGGTAGGACAAGAAGCACCAATACGCTATTTTTCACTTAACAAACTTACTTCCGGGTCAGACCAAGGATTAAACGAAAGAGGCAGCCATGTTGCGGGAAGGAGACGGCAATCTACAGTAAGGAGACGGTCATGCTGGTGTTAATGACGTCATATTACACAGCAAAGCGCATCTATAAAATGAGACTGTTGGCTTGGTCGATAAACGGAAATTCATTAAAAAAAAAAACCTAATCTCCGTTTATTATAGTTTGGCTTTTTTACTAAAGTAAATGCTTTTTTTTCGTCCGCCAGAAACGTAAACATAGAGATTTTATTTTTTAAAACTCCGTTTTGTGCAAATCCACTAGTTACGTGCTACCTTGTAGTTATTTATTTGGCAATTCGGGCTACTTTGGCGGAATTGGTGAGTATGACATCACACCACGGTCCCAATCAGTACATTTTCACAACCACAATACTACCAGAAGCCAGGAATGAACCATCTTCTCTAGTCGCTCCATCTTTGCTCTGGACAACGTACGATCACAAATAATGACTTCGAACGAGAGACAAGTCATCAATAAAAACGTGCAGCCAGAGTTCCATTGATGGCAAAAGCGCGTAAGCATAAAATTTAATAACGCCTGAATTGTTCTACGATAAGGCTTTTGGCTATGGGCCATAGGGCTTCGTCGGGCAGATGACCGGGTGCGGTTAACGCTCGCTAAAATCCTTTGACCCTTTTGGCTGCTTTCACCCCTCTCATTATTTGTATAGAGTGTATCCACGTGACGCGCGAGCGACGGACAGCAAGTCCTTTGTGACTGTAAAGACTAGGTAAGCAAAAAACCTGCCAAGTTTCACCCGTTGAACGTCTGTGATATCAAAAACGAGCCAAGTTTCCACTCATCAGACATACAACGCAACTTTAAAACTTGGCTCATTGCAAGCCTTTTTTTTTTTACTTGAATAGTTTGGCTATATCTTATGTTTTCGAATAAATATATATGCAGTGAATTTTATCGAAATAATGTCGAAGATTTTTTGTTACAATATCTTTTGCTTGAATCAATTTACAATACAGTTTTAGAACTCAGATGGTGGCGTTTTGTTGAGCTACTGCAGACTATCGTGATGTACTGTTATAAACTATAGCTTTTAGTGTGGCACCATTTGTGAACCCTTCAACGTTACGAAAATCGGAACCTCCGCGATTTGCTACTGAGTTTTGCAGTTCGTAAATCGTTTTTCTTAACCGAGAGCAGATTGATCATCGGAGTGACCAATTGATCGTTTCAACTTTGATGTTGTTATTCCGCTTCGTGTGCGCCAAACAATAATGAAACAGCAGCAGGAACAACAACAATGAACTAGCGCTAATTTTGATGCTGGTCGTGCATCTTGGGTCTTCCACACAAAAGGCTTGCAATACGCCAAGTTTGAAAGTTGCGTTGTATGTCTGATGAGTGGAAACTTGGCTAGTTTTAGATATCACAGACGTTCAATGGCTGAAACTTGGCGGGTTTTTTGTTTACAATTTATTGTTTTTGGTTTAGACATCAAGACTTTTGGTAGCTGCGCCTAACGTGATTTTTTTTTGTTATTTATGATGTTCTGGGTTCTTTACATTTTTGGAACTACGAATAACTAATTACTCGCAGAAAGGAGCCAAGTATTAATTCTACAGAAATTGCATATTTTAGATAAAATGGTACAAACATTTAACTACAGCAGTAAGGTCTCACGTGAACTAAATAGTACAACAACACTACAGTAAACGAAACCTTACAGGAAAGTTTATTATGTTCCTTTGCTGTTTTGACTTCGGATCGGTTCAACCTAACATTATGCATCCAACGAATTGGTATTTATTTTCTAATGTTGATGGGTCTGACGGATTTTGTTATTTTCCAATAACAATGCAAATATATTCAGTATGGAGGAGTTTCGCACGCCAGATATATGCCGTGACAGCAGGTCATTTGGTGGATTCTTTACGTTTTTGGTTGCCAGGTTTTATTGAAGCTTTACACTTGGTTATTTTCGGCAATGATTCTTGGTTAGGTATCAGTAGTGGTGGTCAGTGATTTTATGATTGTCGGTTTAATACATTTTTTTATTTTCTAGTCGAATATTTTCCTTTAATGCAAGCTAAAAATAAATATATTACTCGCAAAAAGGAACCAAGTATTAATTTCAGATAAATATTACTCGTGTGTTGGTTTTTTGTTGACTGTTTATGGATATGACAATTTTCTTTAGCAATAACAATTTAACTTACTAGTTAGTATGGGGGAGTTATGTGGCATTACAGTACGTCATTTCTGGTAAACCGACCAGCGCTTAACATGCGCCTGCAAATACACGAGATACGCGACCGACACAATGCTTTTAGGGTTACGAATAATACTTTAACAATCCATAGTCCCCCAACGCGCCAGTTAGCTCACTAATCCAAGGACTCTCCATTCCCAAACCACCAAAGGTATGTAGCATTAATGTCACCCAATGCTGACAGCAACTTTCATTTCAAAAGGTCTTCTGAGTTGTTCACAATCGGCTTCTTAAAGTCTACGGAAATTAACATGACTTTCGGGCCACTAGTACCTAGCTAGCTAGCCAACAGATTATTAGCGATCTTTGATAGCAATTTTTTTTCTAGAAACAGTCGTCCGACGAACCAAAACCGTTGCCCTACATTATAGGGACGTAATGCCTGTTGTCCAACAGATTTGCAGCCGTTTTTGTCGCATGCAAGTTTTTTATCCAGCTACTCGTTGTAGTCTATAAAACTTTTGCTTCAGATAAAGACACATGCTTACGCTTGCCGCCTTCATGCAAGAACAAAGGGTTTCAAAGGGTTTAACGAGCGTTAACCACTCCTGGTGTTCTGCCCGAAGCCCTAAGGCCCTACAACAACAACAACACAACAACAATGAAACAACAACTTGGCGGCGACACGCAAATAATGTCTTAATAATAAATAATTTAAATCGGTAGAAAATTTTGTCTTGTATATTCAACTTCGGTTTACCTAAATTATGTTCACAAAATGTCCTTTGTACTTAGGAATACACCTGTCATTATGAGAGGCAGTAAATATGACAATAAGGAGAAAATAATCAATGCTCTACCACCGACCTGGTCATAAATTTGAAACGAAATTACACCGGAGTTGCCCATAAACTCGCTATAAAAAATGTGCGGAGTAATCAATAGCGAACGACGCCACTTGCACGCTATATTGATACTAAACAAAGTTCGAGTTTCTAACTTGTAAAAAATTCCGATGTTCCACACGCTGATGTTGTGTGATAGATGGTTTACTTCTCTCAACGTACAAAACCAATTTACAATTTTTACGTAATAACTCTTGCGTGTAGAACAACTGAATTCGCAGTGAGACGGCTGAGCCGCGTGACAACCGCCTTCCTTGACTTTCTTGGCATAGACTGTTCCTTTGGCAGCGCGAGGGCATTCTTAAAAACAAGTCTTTATTTCTCCGTCTCTTCCCGCCAAACCAGCACGCAAGTCACTTGACATCGAATGCACATTTTGGGCCCAGTACCCCATTTGGCTTTTTCGAAGGAAGGATGCTAAGGACAAAAAGTTGGGCCACTCCTCAACAAATAAACAAATTTTAGAGGCAAAATGACTCCCAACCCCAACCAAAATGTTGTGAATTTTGTCTTTTTTGGGCCCCCTGCCTCCTGGGCTCGAGTGCCTTACACCCTTTGCACCACTAACCGTGGCACTATTTGGGCCCACGAGCAAATGTATTCACTTTACGTTCTTGCATTTGCAACAGTCGCCTGTCTGCCGTTCGAGCCGAACACGATAATTAGTGTAGTTAAGTCATTATCGTGGAGGTGCCGGTATTAGGCTTGAGCCTCGCCACTTTCCATTTAATGTAATTTGCCTACCATACAGTCTTTAATTTTTTTTACACTGCAATGTATAGATTTGTTACACCTTAATGTATATATTTGTTACACTTTAATGCATAGTGTATCGACATGTCTTCACTTTAATGATACCACACTGCTTTTGCAAGGCTTCGCGCAGCTATACATAGAGCCGGTGGAAAATTAGCCCTTGAGCCTCTCCCCCCCTCCCCTACATTGATATACAGGATGACCCATAAATGACGCATGAGATGAACAATTTTTAAGTCTATACTTTTTTCTATTTTTTTAATATTTTTGTGATAGTGAAAATAGGGACCATTATTCCGTACTCCAGTCGCGTGGTCCCTTTTCTCACTTTAAAAAAATAAAAACTTGGACAAACGTTTGGACGTAGAGACATTTTTCAGGTCGTGTGTTTTTTTATGGGCTACTTAATTTTTTTAATGATTGGGGATGGACGGACAGGGAGGCTCGAAATTAATTTTTTTAATACAGTTTATATCAAATTAAATAACTGTATACTACAAAAGACCTTTTGTAAATCTAAATAATTTTTTTTCGGGGTCCCTTACCCTTTAGATATGCCACCGCTTCACGCCAATTCTTACGTGTTAAATGAATAAATTTGTAGCCGTTTTTGTCTCTAGAAATGTTTTGCTAACTGCAACAGTTTAGTCAAAAATTGACTCATAAGTGCAATTTTAGCCACCGAGAAGCACTACAAATGGCAAATATACACTTTTCAAGTTTCCTCCCAAAATGTTGCTTTAACTTAAATATCTCTGAGGAAGATGTATTTTATTTCTGTTCTCTTTGTTTGAAAGTGAATTTAAATGATCGGGAAAGTATCTACATATTACCCCACGGACTTACCACCAGAAATGGCTTCCAACAATTCTTTTTATTTGGCTAACGAGAGTTTTTGTAGTGAACATAATGCTTCTTTTTAAATGTTTTTACTCACTAAAGTATTTACACTAAACTAAAGCGAAATGGTCAAGTCCTTCTTTTATTAACCATGCACAAAACAGTAAAAATTTGTGTTGAATCATTCCAGTGAATAGCACGCAACTATTTAATCCAGTTATAAGTGTCATAAAGTCTTTAACTGAATAACTGGCAAGTCCTCTAATAGCCCGATATGGACAATTGGACATGCTTAGGATATTTTGAAAGGTGGGGATCTATTCTTTCCATGAATCCTAACTGAAATTGTTTAAGTTAGGTAGGGACCGTCGTACGCCCATTTGAAGGTGAAGAGGTAATGCATAGCGGTAAAAGCGTGCGTTGATTTTCGAATTCAAAGTGCTCTTACGAGCCCTCTAATAGTCCGAAATGGACATGCTTTGGATTTTCTGGAATGTGGGGATCCATTCTTTCCATCTAACTTAACCGAAATTGTTCAACTTAGATTGGAACCGTCCTACGCCCATTTAAAGATGAAGAGGTAAATGACGTAGCGGCGAATGCACCCTTACAATCTCTCTAATGACCAAATATGGACATGCTTAGGTTTTCAGAAAGGTGGAGATCTATTCTTTCGTTAACCCTAACTGAAATTGTTAGGTTAGATAGGGACCATCCTATGCCTATTTTAAGGTGTAGCTGTAATTGGTGTAGTGGCTATTTTGAATTTAAGCGTGCCTTTGTAATGCTCATATTTGTATTTATATCTAAGCTAAACAATCTCGATTAGGATTGATGGATGGATGTACGTTGGGTGTATTGGGAGCCACATGCGTGGCCGCTTTGGCACCGTTTATTTGCTGAATCATTGACTCAGCAGATAAACAACAAACAGAACCTTTTTGGCAGACAATTCCATGCTCTGCAATTTCGGATTAAACATTATTCTACGCAGCCGTTTCCGTGATATATTGAAAAAAAATAAAGATTTCGGGCGTCTGTTTCCAAGATGGCGGCATTAGCTCAACATTATTCTACAACGTTTATTGGCTGAATCATTTAATCTATGAAAAAAAATGAATAAAACATTTTTTTGTAGAAAATTGAATGCTGTTCATTTTTGAACGGAACATATTTTCAAGCCCGAGCAACCGTTACCGAGATATACTGAAAAAGCTGCTTTCGGAAGCCATGTTTCCAAGATGGTGGACAACGCAATGGTCGGATTTCAGGGGACTTTTAGTTTGTTGTTTAGCACGACACCTGAGACAATCCCACAAATTATAATAATAATAATAGTTTCCTGTTCATCTCTAGGAACCAGGGTAGATGGGAATGGCAACATCAGATTCTAGTGCCACTGATACCAACCACATTTTAAACAATTTGTAGCTTGTTGCTAATTAATTCCTTTTTCAACCCTATTTTGACTGGCCTATTAATTCCACCTTCTGTCTTCTGTCTCTTTGAATGGGTGCAAGTCGAACCACCAAAGTTTTGGACAGAGTGTGTTCAGATCTTTATTAGAAACATTCAAATCTAAAATCAGAAACATTAAAACGAATATTCGTTAATCTAACACAGCCTAAGGCAGTCGAGCTATTAACACGGAACAAGAAAATCATAATTGGCGGAGTGAAGGGCCTATAACATAGCCTATAACAGACAATGATTTGCAAAATGTTGGTTGGTTGGTTGGTTGGTCTGTTTGGTTGGTTGCACTTTTGTAGTCTGGGTGGAGCCCAAATTAAAGGG